>JAJOOD010010475.1:0-41568 GCA_029582525.1 Solanum tacnaense | reverse complement strand
AATCGCATAATAAATTATTACAAAGTTATTTGTTCTCCACTTAAGTAATTGTTTCATCTAACTTTAATTTAATAAAAAAAATTGAACATAAATTGTAGTGTACTAGTCTTTAATATAATCCTCCCACATAGTATGGACAATTTCCTCACATTGAACTTGCATTTCTCGATCATGTGACCGAGAAGACGAACCAACATTGTTACTTTGAGCCATTTGTTGGTCAATATCCTCCGCAACTATATCTTCATGTTCATAGATCATAAATATTTCATCACTACTTTGGTATTCTCACAAATAATTATGTAACACTGCACAAGCTATGACAATTTTCACTTGTGTATCAATATCATAATGATTCATGCCTTGTTTCAGTATTCTAAATTTATTTTTTCAAGCTCCAAAAGTCCGTTCAATCACATTGCACAGAGATGAATGCCTATAATTAAATAGTTCTTTGGCATTTTGAGGCTCTCTTTCACTTTCTCGGTAATCTTGCAAATGATAGCGTAGTCCTTTGTATGGAGCTAAAAATCGTTTTGTGTTTCGAAAACCAGCATCAACAACATAATATTTATCTACCAAAAAATATTTTATAAAGAATTACTAAAAGTATATGTGACGTAAATGAGACATCTTTGTGTAAATAAATAATATTTATTCTAAGGATGTAATTTAAAGTTACCATGTGGCAGAAATGGAAATTGCGACGTTGGTTCAACAAGTGCATTCTCAAGTAATTTACTATCATGTGCAGTACCTTCCCAACTAGCAACAACAGAGGTAAATCGCATATCAAAATCACAAGCACATAAGACATTTTGTGATGTTCTTCCTTTGCGATTACGATATGCTTGTTGCACCGCTTTAGGAACCTCCCCTTCTATATATGTTCCATCAATCGCACCACCACAATCCTATCAAATAAAAATTACATCAATATTAGTTTAGTGAACATAAAATAAATTGGAAGCATTATAGAATGCACTTCATAAAAATAATGTTTGTAAGAGTAATAAAAATTGTGCTTCCAAGACAATGCAAAGTCATAAAATAAATATTATCTCTTTAAACAAAGTTGATAGGAAATATGTAACTAAATACTAATAACTTACACATAAAATATAAATGTGCACTTATTAAGGCCATAAAATAAATTTATTAATGTGATTGAAATTTTACCTTAAACCAAGGTCAAAATCGAGTATTATGTCGAATTTTGGAATGTACACCAGTCATATTTTTTGGTTGTATAAATATTGGTGCCATCTTGCTAATTGCCTCGGAAACTATTTTAACATGCCGGTTAATTGTTTCAAGTGAATGTTGAAAAGTTTCACTTGCCAAGCATTGACTATCATTTCGTGCAATGATGGTTAGAAATATACCCGAAGCCTCCTCAATTTGAACCCGCGTGGTCCGATGCTCAATTGACAACAAGTTATTTTGTTTGATAAAACTAACAAGTTGACAAAATGTTTCAGGATAAATTCGCAGAGATTCATACATACGCATGCGATGTCCACAAAGAAGTTCATTGATCCATACCATACCAGGCCTAGATGTATGTTGTTGTGTTCGACATAACAACCTATGTTTTGTCTGACTTGTTCGATATGTTCAACTGCTGCAACGTAGAAAATAACATCCTCAATGTCGCTATTAGACTCACTAGCTGTACTTGATATGCTCATATCTCTCAACTACTCTTACAAATTACCTATAAAGTAGAAAAAAAACATACATTAGTGAGTAAATATTAACATAGAAGTTAAATACACTAAGATAAAAATTAACAAACATCACTGACTTCTAACTATTTACAAGAAAAATCAATAGTTAAATATTATAGAATAACTAAATTTTAAAAAGTTACCACAAGTTTGAGTAAAAAACACTTTTAATAAAATTTAATAAAAAATATTATAACTAGTCCACTTGACTAAATATTAATAACTAACTGATCAAATATTTCCCAAGTCCTCAATCCATTGGACTTGATATTCTTCAGTCATGTGAACGAATACTAAGATTAAGAAGTGCGGCACCGCCAATGAAAATTGTCTTTTATCAATATTATGCTTAGTCATGAGATTTTTTGCAGTTGAATAATCACAACTTGCTCAGAGTAGATATCAATCTCATTATGTGTTGACGATTGTGCTTGTTCCCGTTCTCGTTTCTCTTTTTCTTTTGCGTCCTATTTATCTCTCTTCCACTTCAAGTGTTCTTTCAAATCATTAAATATGCCTTCGGTTGTTGTAGCTCTATTTTTTTACGGCGAGAAGATGTGATACCATCATTTGGAATAGATACATCTCACGGAGTTCGCTTTCCACTACCATTGTCGTTGTCGGTATTCACACTCATATGCTGATATACGTCTTCAGTATTAACAGAATTATAGTCACAAGAAAATATGTCGTCCTCCACTTCAACAGGTTCATCTATTGCTGGTTGTGAAACATGCATTGTACTGTAGACAACATGGTTACCTGTGACAATTGATTTTCCAAAAATCTCATTCAATAAATCATACTAATTATGTTGTCTCCAAATATCAGAAGGACAAGTGATTTGTGTTTGTTTCAGGATTCCAACCATATCTGGAACAAGACTGAAGTAAGTCCTTGAAATCCTTTTAGCTTATGTTTACCCTGTTAACTGGTGGAGGCGCAATCACTGAATTTTCGTCCGAAATTGCAAAATCATCTTGACAAGTTATGTTCATTGTATTCTAGTTTCAAAAAAATATTCCAAAGTAACTAGCAATAAATGAGAACATAGGAAATTTATATCTATTCCTAATCTAGTTAACCAATTAGAAAAAACTATAAATCTAGTCATACAAATTAAAAATTGAAAGAGTAGAGAATATTTAACTCACTTTGAAAATCATAGAAGACTTTTAGGTCAATTTCATCTGCTTTGTTGTTTAATAAATATAACTATGGGTTGTTTTATATATAGAACTATTGGCTCTTCAAAGTTTTATGATTGAGCATAAATTATTATGCATTTAAGCCTACCAACCTAACTTTATTGGAGTAAATAAGACAACACATTTCACTGCATGTTCAATCTAAGTTTCACTTCTCATCAATATATTTGAGTAAATGAAACACCATTCACGGGCTCTTCAAGATTTTATTACTCCACAATCGTGAGGTGTGAGTTAAAGTGACTATATGTTGGTGAGAATAATAAATTTTATGTCGGCGAGAATAATAAATTTTAAAAAGTAATGATGTGATTATAAATTTTATTTACATATGAAATAAATAGTTAGTAGATATAAATGTGGGGTTGTTTTAACAAAATATAAACTCATGAATCAATTATTGTATTAAAATATCTCAAATCATGATATGGAATTACCATACAAGTCCATATCATGGTTTTTGGAGAATATGGTATCACATCTCATGATATGGAATCATGAGATGGAATCAACGTAAAATCGTATGTCCAAACGCTAATTCCATCTCACGATACCATATCGTGATATAGTATCGCATGGCCAAACGCCTACTTAGTGTTTTTTCTCAAAAAATCCAATCACCAACAATGAACAAGGAGGATATTTATATAGATGGGAATTAGGCTTCACCTTTTGGGGAGGAAAACGTGAAACCCGGATAAGGATAAGGCCCAACCTTTTGAAATTTGAAAAATCCTCCCCAAGAATAATGGAAAAAGCTGATTTTTGCTCGAATTCACTCGAATTTGAAAGGGAAAGGGACGAGGTCGACGTCCCATATTGCTCCATCATCCTCAAAATGCCACGCGACTCAATCCAAGGCTAGAAGGACAAATCTGCAGGTGCTTTTCGCTAGAATCGCGGCTGGAACAGTACTATCGTACTAGGTGAAGAAGACGACGTGTCCTCTGCTTGGAGTCGTTGGAATTTCTACTTTCCGTGTATTTTGACGTTGCCGTTTGGAATCGTTTGAGGAGCCAACGTCGCTTGGTTGCTGTTTGCGCAATAGTTGATGTCTTTTTCGTCTATTTGACGCCGCGTGATCGTTTGTTGCTGCTTCTTTGTCGCGTGAAGAGACGTTGTGACGCTGTTGTTCTTTCACGCGTCTGGACTGCTGAGTTTCTATTGAGAGGAAAAGAAATGGGTCGGGTCTAGGAAAAAGAGTGGGCTGATGCAGTGGAGAACAAAAGGGAGTTGGGTCTTTTGAAAATAAGAAAAATATGGGCTGCTGAAGTGAAAAGGGCTGCTGAAAATTTTGAGTGAATGACCCAACTTTGGTTTCTAATTGCTTTAAAAATAGAAAGGATTAAGATGGGGCAAAAAGATTAGATTTGCAAACACAAAATAGCTAGATGAATTGGAATTATGGCCGTAAAGAATTCAAAACATAGCCGAATTAAGCTAATTAGCAAATTTGGTTAAGATTCAAATAAGATAATTTAATATTAATTAATTAACGAGCTTCTTAATTTTAACAAAATAAAATAATTAACTTAATTATAAACTAATAACTAAAAAAGATAAGCATAATTTAAACTAAACTAATTTAATAAAAACTTACTAAAATTAAAATCTTTTTGAGATGATTTTCAAAATATTTCTAAAATATACTAATTATATACAAAATTATATAAAGCATATATATTAGTTAAAAATTATAAAAATGATAAAATCAATTAAAAGTAACTTGAAAAATATTTTGAACTTTATAAAATCTAATTATTTCAAATCGTTTGGAATTTAAGAAGCTCGATGACTAACCTATTATGTGGAGGTCCAAAATTGGGTGTCAAACAGTTGTCCCTTGTTTGACTTGGATTGATGAAAGAGATCTGAGGAATATGAAATTGACAAATCCAATTTTGACCTACCACATCTTCATCTTTTGGAAAAGGGATTTGGTACGGACTTTAGAAATTATGGTCGAACCCGGAAGTGGGTTTCTTACATATCTCAGGCTATATGAGAATTCATGCCACTTGTAGTTCGATATGCTCGACTTGACGCATGATTTTGAAAGAATTCAAAAGTCATTTTGATATCGAATTATGAGGGGATCGGAATGCTCGAGAATAAGATTTAAGAGCGAATGTTGGGATACAACCGAGTTTTCAACACTGATCCCACCTACATATACCTCAACTTAGGGAATCAGGTTGTTTGTAGTTCGACCCAATCAGTTGAAAAGGAAATCCATTATGCAAGATAACCTTTGATTCTGGAAAAGCGACAAAGTTAGTTGAATATGAAAAGGAGGCTCACAACCTCTTAGCCATTAATGTGGCCTGCTTCACACCCATAAATAGGAACTTGCACGAACATAATTTCCAAATCCCCTGGCGCATTGTCACTTGGATTAGAAAGCTGCTTCCGGTGAAAACCTAAATTTTTCGGATGCGAAACTGAAACTGAGAACCTAAAGAAAATCCACATGCCTTCTGATAGGGGTGTGGTTTAATTGTGGTGGAAGTCGCTCCTCAGCTCGCGTCCTAAGAGTTTGATACTCCTCTTTGGACTATGTCCCAGTTCGCTGCTAAGAAAAAGTTCTACGTTTTGTTGCATCCTTTTTTATGTCGTCCGCACCTGTGGTTTGTTTTGGAGAATTCATCATTTCAGATGCTCTCGACAAAGACTGAGATGAAACTCATTAGGATAAAAAATGTAGTTCAAATGGGGAGATAGCGTCGTTTATCGTGTTGACACTTAATTGCTCTCCTTGAACATTTGATGTCAACTTCATCAGACTTGACGTAAAGCAAATAAAGCTTCTGTCTCATATTTGCAATATAATCTCCAATGTACTCTTTCTTTGATGTTGAAGTAATAAAATAGACCGATGTAATATGTTGATAGTTCTTTTGATGTCGTTGTTGATGGTTCTATTGATGTCGTTCTTGCAAATGAAAATGATGCAGCTGATGTTGATTTTCTTGTGATGGGTGAATCTTTCTCTTACGATGCACGACTCCTTTCTCTTGTGATACATGATCTCTTTCTCTTTGTGATGCATGACTCCTTCTCTTTGTAACGCATGACTCCTTTCTCTTTGACGCATGACTCATTTCTCTTTGACGCATGACTCCTTTCTCTTTGATGCATGACTCATTTCTCTTTGACGCATAACTCATTTCTCTTTGACGCATGACTCATTTCTCTTTGACGCATCACTCATTTTTCTTTGACGCATGACTCATTTCTTTTTTACGCATGACTCATTTCTCTTTGACGCATGACTTCTTTCTCTTTGTGACGCATGACTCCTCTTTCTTGCGATGCATGACTTTTTTCTCTTTGTGATACATGACTCTTTTTTCTTTGATGATGCATGAATCTTTTCTCTTTGTGCATGACTCATTCTCTTTGACGCATGACTACTTTCTCTTGATGATGCATGACTCTTGTCTCTTTGTGATGCCTCCCTAGTACAGAACGAAGATAATGTTTCACCGAGCAACATAAGTGATTATCTGGGTATCTTCTGGATGGCGGTATCGTCTTAATAGACAATACAAATAAAAATGACCCTCAGAGTAGTAGTATCATCTCATTTGACAATACAACATAAATGACTCTCCGGGTAGTAATATTATCATGTCTGATAATATGATGCAGATAACGTCCTCCAGGTATCTTCAGTTGATGGAAAATAGTAAAATGTCTTTCGTTGGGATTTTCATTTGTTCCATCTCTGAACACAGTTGTATGTTCATCATGGACCTCACCTTGATAAGAATTTAAATGAAATAATGCTACTTATATTCTCAATTCTTTGTCATAAAAAGCATAAAACTTTTCCTGTATTCACAGAAAAATTGTCAATTTTGGGGAGCTCCTCGCCTTTGTGACTTCTCCATATTAATTGAATGGAGGAATATGCTAATCTTGAGGCAAACCTATAAACCTGCATCCACAGAAAAATTGTTAGTTTAAAAAATGAACTGGTCTGTGTCGATCTCTTCGATTGTTTGCTCCTTGTCTTGCTATCTCCGGTTGATTTCTCTGATCTCCCGCCTCTAGGTAGATAAGTAAAAATATTTTAATGTAAAAATAAGTGAAACATGAAAGATTTTTTTTTAAGGAAAATAGATTTTCGAAAAGTAATATTTGGAAAAGGTCACTGCCAAATGTCATGTCACGTCAAGCTTAGCGAACGCCTTTGAAGTTAATACTTCGAGGTCTATCGATTAGTTATTGGGAAGTATTCAAAGTTGTTCCCACCACCGATGAACCTTATTGAAATTTTGAGGTCATTCTCAAAAATTTCTGTCCCAGTTAACTCTTTTGGTGTATCTTTAACTGTTGATGAACAAACCATGGAATTTTTTAGATCCTCTCAAAAATTCTGTCCCAGTTGTAATTCTCATCGTAACTTCAGTCTTGACTTGTTGGAGAGATCTTCTTCTTGAAAATTTTTGAGTCCCTCTAAAAAATTATGTCCCAGTTTCTATTGTAAAGAAAAAATAGAAATCTTATAGGAGATATGACCGAACCGTTGTGGTGCCTACGTATCCCGTTGAAGCAGGAATCAGGTCAAACGTAGTTCCCCCTTCTCGAGGATTAACAAAAATAAGGAAATAAAACAAGGAACCGATCGAGGCCAACATAGGCCGCCTATGTATCTCATTCTTGAGAATTCAGGTCAGACGTAGTTCATTACAAAGGGGTAAAGTTCTAAACAGAAACGATTACAAGCAAATAGAACAATAACAAGGAAATAACAGAAATACAGACTAAAACTTCACACATAATATCTTTTGACAGCATCTAAGTTGATCGGTTTCGATCATTCGATGCCATCCATCTCCGACAGGACCAAGACACCTCTGGATAACACTTTACGAACCATGTAGGGTCATTCCCAATTTGGTGCGAATTTCCCTTTGTACTCATCCTGATGAAGGAAAATGTGTTTAATGACCAACTGGCCAATTTCGAATATTCTGGCTCTTACTTTCTTGTGGAAAACACGAATCATTCTTTGTCGATACAGTTGACCATGACAAACAACAACCATTCTCTTCTCATCAATCAATGTTAATTGATCAATCCGCTTGCGAACTCAGTCAGCATCACTTAATTCAGCTTCTTGGATGATTCTCAATGAAGGTATTTCAACTTCAGCATGTATAACTATTTCTGTTCCATATACTAATAAGTATGGAATTGCTCCAATTGATGTTTTGACAGTCGTTCTGTATCCCAACAAAGAATACGGCAGTATATCATGCCATCCTCTGTGATTGTCGATCATTTTCCTCAAAACCTTCTTGATATTCTTGTTGGCGGCTTCTACAACTCCATTCATTTGGGGACGATAAGCGGTTGAGTTTCGGTGAGTAATCTTGAATTGTTCACATATCTCTCTTATCAAGTGACTGTTGAGATTTGCTCCATTATCGGTAATGATGGATTCTAGTACTCCGAACCTACATATCAAATTATTGTGCACGAAATCAACTACAACTTTCTTGGTCACCGACTTATACAAAGTTGTTTCCACCCACTTGGTGAAATAGTCAATGGCAACCAAAATGAATCTGTGTCCGTTAGAGGCGGCTGGCTCTATTGGACCAATGACATCCATGCCCCAAGCTACGAAAGGCCAAGGCGAACTCATAGCATTGAGTTCACAAGGCGCACTCGAATCAAATCACCATGCACTTGACATTTATGATAATTTTGCACAAACTTGCAACAATCATGCTCCATAGTCATCCAAAAGTAACTGGCTCGGAGGATCTTTCTCGCCAAGGCGAGCCCATTCATATGAGTACCACAAACTCCAGCGTGTTTCTGTTCCGTAAGCTTCACAGCTTCACTAGTGCCAACGCATCTGAGAAGACCTAAGTCTGGAGGCCTCCTATAAAGGATTTCCCCACTTGGAAAGAAATTATTAGCCATACGACGTATTAATTTCTTCTGGTTGAACGTTGCATTCTCAGGATAAGTCCCGGTCTCCAAATACTTCTTGATGTCAAAATACCAAGGTAAACTATATGGTTCCGCTTCAACATATGAACAATGAACATGTTGCTCCTTTATCTCTATATCCACTGGATCAATGTAACTTGTATCTGGATGTTTAATCATTGATGCGATGGTGGCAAGAGCATCGGCTAACTCATTTTGTGTCCTAGGAGTGTGTCTGAATTCAATCTTGTGAAATCTCTTACACAACTTCTGTATATACTGCACATACAGTGTGATCTTTGGGGTTCTTCATGGCCCATTCTCTTTGAACCTGATGAATCAGCAAATCTGAATCTCCAATAACCAGAAGCTCATGAACATTCATGTCGATGGCCATCTTCAAACCAAGGATGCAAGCATCGTATTCTGCCATATTGTTCGTGCAATCAAATCGGAGTTTAACTGCCATAAGATAGTGCTGACCAGATTCTGACACTAAGACTGCCCCGATACATTTCCCTTAGTGGTTTGCCGCTCCATCAAAGAATACTCTCCAACCACGGTATGCTTCAGAAATATCACTCACAAATGCTACTTCTTCATCGGGAAAATAAGTCTTGAGCGGTTAATACTCTTCATCAACTGGATTCTCCGCAAGATGATCAGCCAAGGCTTGTGCCTTTATCGCTTTTTGAATCACACACACAATGTCAAACTCACTCAAAAACATTTGCTATTTAGCCAACTTCCCGGTCGGCATTGCTTTCTGGAAAATATATCTCAACGGGTCCATTCTGGAAATAAGGTATGTGGTATAAAAAGACAAATAATGTCTCAACTTTTGAGCGATCCAAGTCAAAGCACAACATGTTCTCTCCAAAAGAGTGTAACGGGCCTCATATGAAGTGAATTTCTTACTCACATAATAAATGGCTCAATCCTTCTTCCCAGTTTCCTCATGTTGACCAAGCACACATCCAAATGTGTTATCCGATATAGACAGATATATCAGCAATGGACTTCTTTCTCGTGAAGGAACTAACACCGGCAGATTGGACAAATAATTCTTGATGGCATCAAAAGCAGTTTGACATTCTCCGGTCCACTTTGTCAGGGCATCTTTTTTCAACAACTTAAATATGGGCTCGCACACTACAGTGGATTGAGCTATGAATCGGCTAATGTAATTCAACCTTCCCAGGAAACTCATCTCTTTCTTGGTCTTCGGATGAGGTAAGTCTCGAATCGCTTTGATCTTAGAAGGGTCAAGCTCAATGCCCTTCCTGCTGACTATAAATCCCAACAGCTTACTAGCTGGCACTCCAAAAGCACATTTGGCGGGATTTAACTTCAAATTATATCGACGCAGGTGATCAAAGAACTTTCTCAAGTGAGTCAAGTGATCCGAAGTCTTGCGGGATTTGATTATGACATCATCTACATACACCTCAATCTCCTTGTGAATTATATCATGAAAAATGGTTTTCATAGCCCTCGTATAAGTAGCACTGACATTCTTGAGGCCAAAAGGCATCACCCGATAATGATATACACCCCAAGGCGTAATGAAGGTTGTCTTTTCTGCATCTTCTTCATCCATCAGAATCTGGTGATAACCTGCATAACAATCCACAAACGACTGCATCTCATGCTTGGCACAATTATCAATGAGAATGTGAATGTTTGGCAATGGAAAATTGTCTTTCGGGCTAGCTTTGTTGAGATATCTGTAGTCGACACAAATTCTGATCTTTCCATCTTTCTTGGTGACCGGGACAATATTGGCCAACCAAATCAGAAATTGCGTCACTTCCACCATTGGGACTCAATCTGCTTCGTAATCTCCTATTTAATCTTCGAACTCAACTCTGGCATGAATTTCTGAGTTTTCTGCTTCACTGGAGCAAATATTTGGATTGATCGGCAGTTTATGAGACACAGTGTTCATACTTAGCCCTGTCATATCTCTATAAGACCAGGAAAATACGTCGATGTATTCTCTCAGCAAACTGACCAGGTCCCTTCTTTGAGCTTCAGTCAGATGGACGCTGATTCTTACTTCTTTAACACAATCCTCATCTCCGAGATTCACAGTCTCAGTTTCTTCCAAATTCGGCTTGTGTTGATTTTCAAATTGTCGAAACTCTTCAGCGATATGTTTGGGTATCGCATTTTCTTCTTTGTGATCCTCGCATTCATCATCGTCTGGCTCATTTTGTTCGTTCGGCTTGTGACATGACATGATATTGACAGGTTTTAAATTATTATTACTGAAATCATAAACGAACAAAGTTAGAAAAGTAAAATATAACCAGCTAGGTAAATAACCAATTTTTTGATAAAAGAGACTTTTCATTTAAACTTAAAATAGGGACAAACTTTGGCCATGGCCCAAGGCCATTCTGCCTTCTAAAACATCACGAGGGGAATTTAAAAACTCAAACAAGTAAAAAATGCATAAATGATGTGTCTCGGGCCTCTTCCGGACTACCACCTATTTTAAAAATTAATATAAACACATGTCCTTTCTACCCAGATGAGCGGGGAATCAGGAGTGGTGTGGAGGTCCAATTTTGCAATTGCTCCTCTGGTTCTGCATCACGGATGCCTGATGTCCCAGCCTCTCCTTCGATGATTGCATCAATTTCCTAAAAAAGGCCCAGATTCCTTCCTCGAGACCACCATTATTGACATATTCTTGCACCGAGAATGGCTGGTACAAATGAGGAATTGGCCTGACCAACGCTCGATCAACACTCTTGTTCATTACCTCTTCTTCATCATCATCTATGGGGACATACCCCAAACCAAACTTTGCTCCTCTGGCGGGAATTTGAACAGGCTCAACAATTCCTTGAAAGCACTTCCCTAATCCAAAACCTGGTTTGAAACCACTCTGGAGCATAACAGTAGTTATCATCTTATACAAAAAAGGCATAGGGGGTTGTGGATCCAAGTCATCACCGGTGGCATTTACCAACTCTATCGTGTAGAAATCACAACCTCGAGAGACATCATCAACAATCGGCGCATACCCATTGGAGTGGCTCCCTTCACCATGAATGACCAATTCCTGGTCCTTCCAAATAAATTTCATCAGTTGGTGAAGGGTAGACGGCACGGCCCCGACCATGTGGATCCACGGTCTTCCCAGAAGCAAATTGTAACTAGTATTGATATCCAACACCTGAAACTCCACATTAAATTTTACAGGACCCATCTGAATATCCAAGTTCACTGCACCCATCGTGTCTCTTTGCTCTCTATCGAAAGCCCTCACATTGACTTGGTTCTAGTGAGCCTTTCCCAAGTCGAAGTTTAGCTGCTTGAGAGTCAAAAGTGGGAAAATGTTGAGATCGGATCCGTCATCGACCAAGACGCAATTTATAATCTTGTCTCGACACATAATGATGACGTGCAGAGCTTTGTTGTGCATCCTGCCTTCAAAGGGTAGCTCTTCGTCTCAAAAACTGATGTGGTGTCCTTAAACGACTTGGCTTATCATGGCCACCAAATTATCACTGTTGATACCCACAGGCACATAAGTATCATCCAAAGCCTTCATCAAAGATTGTCTATGCAGTTGTGAACTCATCAACAAAGCCCACACAAAAATCAAAGCTGGTGTTTTCTTCAGATGCTTCATGATCGAGTAATCTTTTGGTTGTATCTTTCTCCAAAACTCTTCTACTTTAGCTTCACTAATTGGCCTTTTAGGCTAATCCTTCTTCCGCACTCCCTGGGCTAACTTTTCTGGTGTGTAGCATCTGCCCGATCTAGTCATACCCTGGGTAGCAGCCGCTTCAATTACAAACTTCTCTTGAGGGGGAATTTCTCTTGGCACCAAGGAAACAAACTTCTGAGGTGTCATAATGTCACGCCCCGAACCTACACCCTGGGCGGGACTGGCACTCAGAGACCATTTCTGACCCCAAGCGAACCCTTGGCCTGGCTTACTTAACTCAGCGGAAGACTTAACTCAATGAAACAGTCTCAAATAATAACTTAAAGAATAATAAGTTGGCCAAAATGGCACTTAAGTCTTAAACAACATCTGAAAGATAAAGAAAGACATCTAAACTAATAACTATCTGACTGTCTATGAAGCCTCTAAAATACTGAGATAGATGTTGGGACAAACCCCACAACATCATAATAAATGAAAGACTGAACGCGAATAAAAGAGTCCTCCGGAATGCAAGGAGGCTCAACACTGACTCTGAGCTGCTCAACTGGATCAATGAGGTGCTGGATGCTGATCCTGGTTAGCTGCGTCTGTATCATAATAAGATGCATGACAACTGGCATTAGTACATTTAATGTATGAGTATGCGAGTTGGAATGCTAAACCACACATAGGCTAGAAGGAATCTGAAAGAAACTGAATAACTTACCTGGCTCACTCAACTCAACCTGACTGACTCATTTCAATATAAAGCAATTTAAAGCAAGTGCAATATAAAGAAAAGCTGTTTAAAACATGCTATAAACTCTGTATGTATGCAAAGGTACAATAAATCTGAGATGTATGTAGAAATACAAATGGACTGATGTATATAGAAATACAATAACTGTTGTGGGAGTTTCTCTAACCGACAACCATCACATAAGAGCTATAGTGATGATACAGCAATCAACCTCACGCTGCCAGAGCATTCTATACCCGAACAAAGGTACATAATCTGAACTGCCTAATGGATCCACTAGTCTATCTTGAAAAGGATTCATCTGAAAGAGGTATGATCTTTTTCTACCCATGGTGGCTACATGGTTCTATGAGGTTTGTGGGTTCTTTGAACGCTCCCTCAATTCGGTGCTCAATACTACTCCCAAAATATACTAACTCTTATGTTTTTAAAATGTACTTCTTCTGTGATTTGAGATTAGTGCTCAAAAACTTAGGTCAAAGGCTATCTTGGAAATCTCAGTTCCCCTGCTTGCTTCATTTAGAAAGCTATTACTCTTTTCTGAAAACTAGCCCGAAGGCTCTTTGGAAATCTCAATTTCCGTTCTTATTTAAATGTGAAAACATTTTAAATCTCTTTGGGAATACTTAGTCCCCATATATTTTTGAAGAAATGAACTTCAAACTTTACTCTTTATTCTTTACTCAAATTGAACTTTAAGTCTTAAAACAAAGTTAAAACATTTGGAAAAGACTTTTGGAAAACTCTAAGAACTCATCTTGACTTGACTCTTACTTCTCTTGACTTTGATCTTAACTTTCCTTGAATTGGATTATGGATTCAAGGTTCATGATCTCATGTTTAGATGTATTTTAGAATGTTAGAATCGACTAGGAAACATAGGTATATCACTTAGGAACACGTACGAGAAGGGGGGGAACGAATGGGGAGATCTGGCGTCCCTGGCGCTCTGAAAGGCGTGGGACGCCAGGCCCCAAACCTCAAAGAACATTTTGGGGCTCGCTGAGAGGTGCGACGCCCCAACCCCTGTACCCAGGTGTTCTCGACTTTTCTCCTTCGTTTTTCATCTCTAAACCCTCCAAACTTCCATGATACTTTCCCCAAACCCCTAGGATGAATTATACCCTCAATATACAACCAATCTAACTCGCAAAACAACCCGGAAACATGAATCAATTCAACACTAGGCATTCAACAATCAACCCACAAGAATTCAACAATGTTCTTCAAGAACTTCACTTTCTTAACATTCAAGCAACTCCAATTTCGCTGAATTGAAACAAGTTAGTGTATGGGTGAACTAACCCAACACGAAAGAAATCTCACATACCTTAATAGGGATCACCCCCGGCGAATTCCACTCACAAACTTGGATGATCTTGACGAATTCTTGCCTTTTTCTCACTTTCTTTCTTCTTTTCTCTCTTCTCCAAGCCCTAAGCGTATTTCTCAATTCTCCAAACTGACTAATTCATGTTTTTACCCCAATAAATTCCTAAAATCAAATTAGGAAATAACTTAGAGAAAAGACTAGTTTGCCATTCCCTAAATCAGGATTGAGACTTTCCTCAATCTAACAACCCAACTTCCGAAAGGCATATTTTATTCATACGATGTCGAAATCGTGCAATCTTGGCGGCGTTGGAAATATCTCTCAAAGGGATCTCCAATAATATCAATATATGCTCCTAACTTTTCCTGATCTAGGAGTTATGGCTGTTTGAAAATAGCCAAAACTCACTTTCTTAACTTAGACTAAATTTCCAGATTTCCTTATTCTTTCCAAAAATCAATATTTTCATATTTTAAACTCTTTATAGTCATTTCTAGGTGCGAGATGTTACACATAATTATAAATTCCTTCCTCTCCTTTATGGACAACGAGGCCACAGCTCTCTCAAGGTCATTTGGCCCAACCGAGACAATCGCCTTTGTCATGCACCACTCCTCTTCTGTCTCTATCATATTGATATTGACGCCTCCATGGTTTAAAAGAGGATTATTGTTGACGTTGGGTGTAACAGTCTGAAGAGTGACTACTCTTTGGTCGATTAAGTCCTGGATCTTGTGCTTCAAGTTAATACAGTCTTTGGTATCATGTCCAACACAATTGGAATGATATGCGCACTTCTGATTTGGTCTGTAAAACCTTGAGCTAGTGTCAACCGATTTGGGTCCAAATGGATGCATAAGGCATGCTGCAGTCAATCGCTCGAATAACTTTGTTTGGCTTTCAATGAGCGGAGTAAGAATTCTAGCGAGCTTCTTCTCAAACCTTAGACGGGGATCGTAATTGCCTTGTTGAGGGGGATGCATTTGACGATAATTTGAAGCATTTGGACGGAGGGCTTGATATCTTGGGTATGAATTGGTTTGGTAATTTGGCTGTGGAGCTTGGTAATTTGGAGGGGTATTTTGGTAGTATGGGGGTGGAGTTTGATATACTGGGGGAGGAGTTTGGTAATTTGTCTGAACATTTGCACAGTTTGGTGCGACGTTTCGGTAATGAGGAGGTGGAGTTTGGTAAACTGAATGGGGAGTTTGGTAGACCGGGGGAGGGGTTTGATAATCTGGAGGGGGAGCATTCTAGTAATTTGGGGGAGGGGTTTGATAATCATCTTGTACATAACATATGAGGCGTGAACTCTGTGAAGGTCGAGAACGACCTTGGTATGATAAGGATTTTCTTGAGGGTTTCTTTCCCTCATATGCACAAGAAATAGAAGACATGTCTTCTCTCTTCTTCTTCAGCAGCCCCGAGGATCAGGATGAGGCAGCAAGACGGGCAATCTTCCCGATTCTTAGTCCGTCTTCAATAGTCTCACCTACCTTGACTATTTCGGTGAACTTCGCTTCAACGAGCAATATGATCCTGTCATAATACTTGGGCTCTTGAACCCGCATGAATACTTCAACGATTTCTTTCTCAGACATAGGAGGTCGAACCCTAGCTGCCTTTTTTCTCCATCTATATGCGAATTCCCTGTAATTTTCAGTTGACTTTTGCTTCATCTTTTCTAAAGAATAGTGATCAGGAACGATTTCGACATTATAAGCAAATCGCTCAGCGAAATCTCTAGCAAGCGCGCTCTAACTAGACCAATGTTTCAAATCTTGGGAACTGAGCCATTCTAGTCCCTCCCCTTTCAAACTTCGACTAAAGAGTTGCATTAACAAAATTTCATCTCTACCAACTCCCACGAGTTGGTCACAATAAGCTCTCAGATGAGCCAACAGATTTCCTGTTCCTCCAAAAGTGTCAAACTTCAGCACTTTGAAACCTTCAGGAAGATCCAAGTTTGGATGGATGCATAAGCCTTCGTAAGTGAATCTGACAACCTCTGGATTGTAATGTATGTCCTTTACCGCTTGCAAGATTTCCTCCTTTAGATTCTGCTTGGACGACTCTTCTTTATCCCTCCACTCTTTTTCCTGTTCCCCATAGTGGTCGAGCTCAGAACAATTGGTGCAAGGCTCATTTGGAACTGGGATTTGGAAAGTAGTCTGTTGAGGTAAGGGTGGAACAATAGAAAGATTCTGGACATTTGGAGGGGCTTGGTAATTTTAGGGGCAAGTCTGAGGGCTGGTATGCTAACGGGGGAAGACTTGCGGGTTGCTGGCATTTTTGTTTTGCGGGGGAGGGTAAGCTTGTGGGTTTGCATTTGGGTGAGGAGGAAAGGTTTGAAAGTTGGTATTTTAGGGGTATAGTGGTGCTTGGTGGGAAACGGAGGTGTGATGAGGGTTTGAAGCAGTTAGGTCAATGATGGGGGGATTTTGAACTGAGTTTGAGAGTGGGTTCTGAGCATGTTCTGTATTTGAACTTTGACAAGGGAAATGGAGTGGAGGACTTCCTTCGCCTGGAGGGTTGACCGAAAAAAATGGATTTGGTAGATCTTGTTTCTTCTGCACCTCTGCCTTTAAATATGCAATCTGCAGCATCAGTTGCATAATCAACTCATTCTGCTCAACAACAGAGGGTTGAGCTATGACAACCTCAGTCAAGCCATTATCATCATTGTTATCGCCCATTGCTGACTTTCCTTTCCGAGAATTCTGACCGGGGAAGGAATCTTTGGGAGCTTTTGATCTTGTAAAATAAGGATGATCAGCCAGTTTATCGACATAGACCGGTTCTAAGTACTTGTAGAGGAAAACAACTCAAAGGCAAATTTGTTAGTTTTGATTCACGACAACATGATGCAAAATATCAAATAGAAGGCATATAAACATATAAGAGTTGCTTCGTTTGAGGACATGTTAACCCACAAATAATGGGGACTGATTTTTGAATAAGCAGGAATTTGCTCATTTTGTTTTGAGACTAGTGACTCAGAAAGGTTAAACTGCATTGAGCTAAGGTCTTCTTGTTGCATCTGTTGATGCGAGTTCAGCATTTCCTTGTAGAATCAAAGGAGGAAAAGAAAATTTTAAAAAAATAGGGGCCAGGACTTAAAAGGCTGCCTACGTATCTCCAAAGAAGAATTCAGGCCCTACGTAATTCGAATACAAAAGGAATTGGATTCTCATTTATTCATTTTGATGATTACAAGGAAAGTGAAAAAACATGCGATAAAACTCCTATGACAGAGATTGTGCCTTTAGAAAGGCTTTTTCTTCTGATTAGTCAGAACCTTCTAGCTGCTGCATTAACTACGGGGGAAAAACTCAACTTGGATTCTTCCCTTGTTGATTAGGGACTCCAAGTCATAGCGAAACCCAATGCACTTTCCAATGTTGTGATCTATGGCGTCGTGATAAAGGCAAGGTTTCTAGATTTCAATTCCAACGGGATCGACTGTTCCATCATCCCTTTTGATAGGGGTCAAGACCCCCATTCGAACCAACTGACAATAAATATCCAATAGCGCTCTCTTAAAAGGCGTGAAGAAGTGACAGTAAAACACAGTATGCTCTGTGACCGGTATACTGGGCTCCGGTTGGTCACAGGTAAGGAGAGTGTTGTCACCCCACATATAGGCAATTTTCCCAATGTTGATCAGGTCGCGGATCGCGGCCTTAAGCTCCACACATTCTTCTATTGTGTGCCCATTTCAGTCTGGATGGTAGGCACATATCTTATGTATGTCCTTCAGTTCAACCTCGGAGGTGGTTCCCTTGAGGGGTTTCAGGATGCGTTTAGCCAGAAGATACTCGTAAAGGAGAGCACACGAAATGACTTTTGCTCCTACCTTATATTATTGTATATGTACTTCGAGGGTGATCTTCTCGTTCCATTCTTTCAGACGTCCTTGGAAAGGAGGCCTATAGACAATTTCTTCCTCATGTTCTTCTTCAACGGCTTCAAGTTCAGTGTCTTCGGGACCGGAGACATCGGCCTCCTGATTGAAGAAAGAGTATGTTTTGCGCATCTTTTGAAGCCTCAGGGCTATATCATCATTTTTCTTCCGCATAGCGGCTGTCTCTTCGTTCATGATAGCATATCTTACCCCTTTAATTGCTAACTCCACGTCTAACGCTGTGCTTTTTAGCTTTTACGGCTGCGGTGACAAGTTCCAGTTCTATTCCTCTTTCCTCCATTTCTCGGATCTCCTGTTTGAACCGACGCAGTTTCATCCTTAAATCCTCCTCAGTCTTCTCCACCTTGACATTCTGACTTCTTTCCATCTTAGCGGCATGTTTACTTTTCCTGAGATGATAGAGTAATGTTTGAGATTTGGTAGTAGGATTTTATTTTTGGCTGAGAAACTCTGGGAATTTTTGGTCGAACATTTTGATAGTGACTTGTACTCGGTATTGTAGAGATTTTCAGAATTTTTTTGAAAAGGAGTGGGCGAAAAATGTCCTCATTCAAAGCAACGTATCATATAAACAGTTAAAGCACACAAACAAATATCGCGCGTCCTAAATAAGTAGGGGGCCTTTTTGTGCCAAGGGTAAGCCGAGCATATTTGAAAGATGTATGTGTAGAATTGAACCATTTTGTTACCCCAAAGCAAATTTTGCATATATAAAATAATGTTCAAAAAGCGAAAATAAGCAGGGGAAATAGGGAATAAATGGGAAATAAAAGAGGAAAGACCCATGCAGGGGTCATTTGAAAGAGTACCAAAATACAAGAAAGGCAAGCCCACGCAGAGGAAAATAACAACAAATACACATAGAAAAACTCACGCAGGGGCAAAATCCACTAAGAGGTCCCTAACGGCCCCGCTTTTGTTCTGCTTCTCTTGTTTTGTCCCATGTAGTGCTGAGGTCTATACTGAATCATTAGCCAGTATCCGTCGTACCGACGCCCTTTTTCTTTCTAATTTTCAAACCGCATCTCTCCTCTCTTACTTTTCATCCATGCGTTGAGCTCTCTAAAATCGCGCTTCAAGCTTTCTAATTCTTGGGCTACACCTTCGTAGGGGTATTTATCCTCATCTTGCTTTCAGAGGAATTCCTTGTGCATTTTCTGGGCTTTCTTTCTGACCTCTCTCAATTCTATCAAAGTCTTGGATTCTTTGTCCTCCAAACTGCGGTAGATGTTTGGAACTTGGAAGGAGATGCCTTGCAAATTATCTTTCAACCAAGCTTTGTAATTTTCATATACCCAACATTAAATTGGTCCGCGGCAATGGTGTCTTTATCCATTCGTACTACCTTTTTCCATTCTCTCAACATCTCTGAAGCCTTAGGCACTCTATCATCCCCGATGTTAAACACATAGATACGGTAGTATGTGTTTGGGGGTGTAGTTTGCTTTCTTCCAAACTGCCTCAGGACCCAGATGGGTGCATACAGGCGGATACCTCGAATACCTAATAGAGGAAGTACAAGATGTCTGTCGCCTCGTACTATGGTATTTTTTGAGATGAAACGGTCGAACATCCACTGAATATCTTATTCTCTTAATTCAGAGAAAATCTGAGCCAATCTTTCTCTGGTTCTTCTTTTTTCTAAATCTTCCCAGAACAACATATCATTCAAACTCTTAAGAGAATTATGCTCATCGAGGGTATGGAGATTTTGAGTCCCGTGTCCCTTCGCCAAATAGCTCATTATCCACCATTGGAGAAGAAGGTTACAACCCTGAAGGTAACGATGCCCTTTTTTACACTTCCCCAAAGAACGGTACATGTCAGATAGAATGACAACGATGGGAAAATAATTCACTTGATTCTGGTTATCATGCATGTAGAACAGAGTGTTTGCGAGCATGATTATCCGGGTGTTGATACTGAGGCTTGGGCCTTAGGGAAAAACCATAATACCTAACAATGCAATAGTGAACGCCAGGGGTCTGATCCCATCCCATTCTCTAAAAGTAACCCTGAACTCTTGGTTATGATTTGCGTAGAAGCTTGCATGTCCAAATATGATATAGAGATCCTTGAAGCGATGTTTGACCCAAGTGCCTAGTGTGCGCAATCATTTCTTAATCCGAGCCACTTTGTATTTTCTCCGACAATAGGCTTGTTAGGGATTAGGATGTCCTCATGTTTTCTTACTCTTCTTTCAAGCCCTGTACCTACAGTATCTATGCCATCCCGAATTTGCTCGATAGTCGGGGTGATTTCCATGGTTCTAAATCAAAACACCATTTTCTCATTGTCCCAGTAGCCGGTGAGGAATTCGATCAGTTCGTGCCATCCAACCATGTTGATGAGCTCTGTCAAGGCTCCTACATATTTGTTGAGGTCTTTTCTGTGAAATACGTTGATGTCATTGTACCATAACTTAAGCAAATCTGGGGCCCTTACAACCATGTCGAACTTCAAAAACTGAGTCATACCTACAAAATAGAGCACATTTAGGATTCCTCCCCCTAATAGGTAACAATCAGGTTTTCACACATACATATTTCAAATGTCAAATAATATGATATGTCGTTAGGTCGTGAACCTTGGACATGATTTTGACGATTTTGCTAATGGACTTAATACGCCTTGGGTATTAAGCCGTCTTAGGATAATGCTTAGATTTGGATTTGGTTTCGCTCTACTCTAGGTTGACCAGAATTGGTTTAGAAATGACGGGTTACCCGAGTCGGACGAACAACAGGGTGAAGTCTAATAAACGACGTTGGATGACCATAAGCCAACTATTCGTTTATCACTTCCAAAGAATTCAAATTGTGTTTTTCTGAAGGACAGTTGTGGTAGACTAAATCTTGAAATTTATTTCTTTGGGCCTTAGGCCCATCTTCCACCTGTCCTAAACTATCACGACAATAGCCAAATAAAAGGTGGGATTTTGGCCCAATTGCAACACAATACAAGACATGGAATTTTGTAGGCCTTTTGGGGCCCATTTGTGCTGCAACACATCGCATATACAACTGCTGTATATCTTTGTATCACACTGTATATCAATGCATTTTTTACTCCCGAGACATGCATTTTTAGTTTTCCGGCCCTGTACGTCAATTTTAATGGCTGGCTGACTCAAAGAGGTAGAGTTGAAGCCTTTATGGCTCTCTCGAAATGCAAGGAGAAGGCGATAGGAGTTCATAATGAACTCGGACAAATTTCACATGTAACAAAACAAGTAAAATATATAAGCAATACTCATAATAATTAACAAGAGAAATGGAAAGCAATAAAACACTTTGAAACAATAATCCCGAAAAAAAGAAACTAACGACGTCCCGAATACACGATTGAACTAGACTACCGTTGACCTCAAATTGGTAAAAGCATTATTAACACATAGTCTTCCTTCTTCAAATAATGTCAAAGAGTAGTAAGATTAGGCTAATATAATCAACCAACAAAAATTCAAACTTTGCACTAGAAAACAAAATATAACTACATCACTTCCTAGACAAATGGAGAAGGATCAATTTTTCTTTTTAAAGATGGAAGAAGAAAACCCAACAAAACACAATATAACATAGGGGCCAAACAAGCATTACAGATTATTAGAACAATATTAAATGCAAGAGAAATGACTGCAATTAAACTAATCACTGAGACCCATTTTAGGATGAATGTACATCTTTTAGCAGATTTAACCGAAATAAAAACCTATGTGACCAAGTCATTTGAAAATAATAATAATTAGAGATAAGCATAGCTATGCCACAAGAAATCATCAAGTAGTGTTACTGATTTTAAACATCAAGATTTACCAAACTATACTAAAATATTTTCAATCCACTAGGAATTAAACAAACTACCTCGATCGAGCTAATCCATGAAATTCAAGAGCTTAAGGCACCAAATAATATTCCAGAACAAAAGATGGAAATGCATAATGACCAAATTAAGGGGGCACAAAGAGAGATACTAAGAGCACACTGCTAATTTAAGCCGAAAAAGAAACCTATATTCACATGATACTAAAAGGAAACATAGATTATGAAGAAACAATCTATCATAAAATGGATACGAAGGTGAAAAATGACTATGTTAAAGACTAGAATTTCCAGATTTTTCAACCATTAAACAATACCAAAACAATTCAAGCTATACTTAGGCGTAAAAGAAGACGGCAAAATTTCAATCTCATTTAAAAGCCGAAACAATCGGTGACAAATAATACAAGAGTCGAGCATAAGGGACTAACAGATTTGCAGGCATGCTTTTAAAAGAACACAAATTCCTAAACTCAACTTGCATTCAAAGAAACTAAACGCATTCGACATCTTCCAAACACATAGCAAAAACATGGACTCTATTTCGACAAATATGGACGGAGCAGTATCAAAATGATCAACAAATAAACAAACCAAAATCAAAATGAGTACAACTTAGCCGAGAAATCTTGAGAAGAACCATAAACAGAGGAAACCAGATTAAACAGGCGATAAATCATTTTTGAAAACGAAATACATGTATATCAATTTCAAAAAGATTAGCATGAAGAGGAAGATTTAAGCTTGAACATATCAGATAAAATCCTCTTTGAATCGATAGAGGACAAAACACGATTCAACATATTGAACTCAAAATGAATGAAAGAGTCTTGATTTGTTTACCTTGTTGCGGGCAGCGAACAGGGACGGGACGAGCAAAGAGACGAATCCTTCCACACAAATACGAACCAGACAGCAAGCGAGAGGCCCAAACAGCAACTCAAAATCAAACTAACTTAGAAAAAAAATGATGGTGATCAAGCTAGAAGAGTGAGACTCGAACAAAAACTAACTTTTCTTTCTCTTTTTCCAATGTATTTAGTATATATTCTATAGCTATTTTGCTGTGTTTACTTTCTTAGTGTGTTTTCTCAAAAAATCCAACCACCAACAATGAACAAGGAGGAGGTTTATATAGATGGGAATTAGGGTTCATCATTTAGGGGAAAAAATGTGGAAACCGAATAAGGATAGGGCCAAACCTCTTGAACTTCAAAAAATCCTCCCCAAGAATAATGGAAAAAACTGATTTATTCTTGAATTAACCCGAATTTGAAAGGGAAAGGGGCGAGGCGAACGTCCCAGATTGCTCCATCCTTCTCGAAATGCCACGCGACTCAGTCCAAGGCTAAAAGGACGAATCTGCATGTGGTTTTCACTGGAATCGCGGCTAGAACAGTATTATCATACTAGGTAAAGAAGACAACGCGTCCTCTGCTTGGAGCCATTGGAATTTTTGCTTTTCGTGTATTTTGACGTTGCCGTTTGGAATCGTTTGAGGAGCCAACGTCGGTTGGTTGCTGTTTGCACAATAGTTGATGTCGTTTTCGTCTATTTGACGTCGGGTGAAGAGACGTTGTGATGTTGTTATTCTTTCACGCATCTGGACTGTTGAGTTTCTTTTGAGAGGAAAAGAAATGGGCCGGGTCTGAGAAAAAGAGTGGGCTGATGCAGTGGAGAACAAAAGGGAGTTGGGTCTTCTGGAAATTAGAAAAATATGGGTTGCAGAAGTGGAAAGGGCTGTTGGAAATTCTGAGTGAATGACCTAACTTTGGTTTCTAATTGCTCTAAAAATAGAAAGGATTAAGATGGGGCAAAAAGGTTAGATTTGCAAACACAAAATAGCTAGATGAATTGCAATTATGGCCATAAAGAATTCAAAACATTGCCGAATTGAGCTAATTAGCAAATTTGGTTAAGATTCAAATAAGATAAATTAATATTAATTAATTAATGAGCTTCTTAATTTTAACAAAATAAAATAATTAACTTAATTATAAACTAATAACTAAAAAAGATAAGCATAATTTAAACTAAACTAATTTTTAAAAAAACTTACTAAAATTAAAATCTTTTTGAGATGATTTTCAAAATGTTTATAAAATATACTAATTATATACAAAATTATATAAAACATATATATTAGTTAAAAATGATAAAATCAATTAAAAGTAACTTGAAAAATATTTTGAACTTTATAAAAACTAATTATTTCAAATCATTTGGAATTTAAGAAGCTCGGTGACTAATCTATTATGTGGAGGTCCAAAATTGGGTGTCAACACCACTGATATGGAACAATACTTTAAATCTAATTAATAACAATGTGCCTAGAATAGTCTATAAAGTGGGGCTAAAAATGATAAAAAAGTACGAAGACCTTACCTCATCTCAGAGGTAGAAAGACTATTTTCAGTAGACTATTTGGCTCAAGAAATATCGTTCAAAGTAGTTTAGAGAAAAAGTAACATACGTACATGAAATTGCAAATAGTAACGAAAAACAAATAGTAACTACAACAAAACATTGTGATATATAGTCGAAGTAATTAAGCAACCACAAACAATAACATAAATCAAAGGACAAGAAATTACAATTAGGAAATACTACAACTAATAATATGGACAGATAAAAAAAAACATCACACTTCTATCTACTATCCTTCTACCCTAATGTGTGTCATCCACAAATTCTTATCTAAGGTCATATATTTGATAAATTGAAATTGCATCTCCTGTCTAATGACCTTACTCAATACTTTATTGATTAAAATACTTTGAATCTAAGTGATGTATTTTTTCTTTTTTTAAACCAAGTGAAGCTTACATTATTTAGGTGAGTTCTTCAGTATAAAATTGTATCCTAAGTTTAACATTTAGGGCATAAATAAAACGGTACTACATTAATATTTTGAATCAGATTATTACTAACTTTCACTTTTTTTTCTTTTATGGCTTTAACAATGTTAACTTCAAACCACACAGAGACTGTAAATGGGTGGGCAACTCATGATCCTTCCGGCAAGATCACACCCTATACTTTCAAGAGAATGTACAATCTTCATGTTACACCATGCATTGTTTTAAAGAAATATATCTTCTTGACAGAAAATTACACTGTATATATAAGGTATTATTTTTATGTATATAAATAGGTTGTGAATTTCCTGAACTTAAGACTAGAAGTTGGCTCAGTGATTTCGAGGGTTCTAAATTTATCTTGAGATCCAACTTCATACTCAAAGCAATACATTTTTATTTTTGAACCTCTTTAGTGAAAATACTCAATCTGTCATTGCTCATATAAAGAGACTACCCATTTCATTTTCATCTGATGTGAAGAAAAATCTTTTTTATTTATAAACTCAAAGTGTCACGCCCCAAACTCAAGGGGAACAACTAGCTCCAAATGCCAAAACTGAGACCCGAGTCGACCCTACTGAACCATTTGCTACTAGCGCATGGCAGCCACACACAATCAAGAAAACAAACAAGTATATCTCAGCTTAAAACTAAGCTCTCGGCCAACAAGGCCCCTGTCAACAGATCTATAAAAGAAACAGCTACTCCCAAGAGTTCAAATAAATAAATAGCCAACTAGCACATAAGTCATGATTGGGCCGTCGAGGCCACTATGATATCTATACCAAAATTGAAAGTGGGTATATATCAAGACAATACATCAAACAGCTCACAAGCTTCAGCAAAGCAACAAACTAGGTCAGCATGACCATAACGTAGCTATACATCCCACACACTAGTCTGCAAGCCTCTAAGAGTAGTAAAGATTGGCGGGACAGGGCCCCAACCTAGCTACCTATAAAGATATATACAACAAAAGCTAACAAACCTCCTAACTCTGGCAGCTCCGGAGGAAAGGAGCTGGCCAATCGGATAGAAGTCAATCCTGCTGCTGAGGAGGTCTACTGGGTCATCTATCGGGACCTGCATGCATGAATGCAGCGCCCCCCAGGCAATGGGTAGTCAGTACAAAATAATGTACAGAGTATGAAAGGCTATAGACTAAATGAGCAAGTATTATAATATACCAAAAGCAATCACGTAAGGAAATCAAAATTTAGATAAGCATACTAACCCACTACTGAATCTAAAAATACAAAAATGATCAAACATCAACCTAACCAAGCACCCATAAGCTCGGCAGGTACAAACAACATACCACCTACCTAGGCCCCCATAAGCCCAAAATGTGCCAAATCAATCTACATACCCCTATTGGTAGCCCCTTGTCTTTATAAGAAGTCACACAACCCTTTTTGACAATGATATAGCCCCGTAGGTAGCGCATAGCCCTCTTAGCTCTGTAGGCTGCACATAGCCCTCTTTTGCATTAACATAGCCCTGTAGGCAACATATAGCCCTATTTAGCATCAAAATAGCCCCGTAGGCAACACATAATACTCTTTGGCATCGATATAGCCCTGTGGGCTACACATAACCCTCTTAGGCAAAAACATAGTCCTATTAGACAACATCATATCCCTCATAGGCAGTTCATAGTTCAACAACTAACCACAATTTGCCCAAGGGCGACAACAAACAATTGAATAGGCTAAAGGCGAGCAATTTAGCTATAAACAATATATATGAATAATCTCCAAATCGTTCATAACTTAGGGTCGTTCTTAATAGATTATGAGTCTCTAAAATAAGGGTTTATAACCACTCAATCAGCCAACCACTCACCATTACATCTACAAGATCACCAACATTAACTACCTTATTATATCACTCCCAAGCTCTAAGGAAACATGTTGAACGAAGGGAATAACCTTAACATACCTTTCCAATGAACACTCGAAAGACTGTAGATCCTTCACAAAAGTTGTTCCTTATGTCCTAAGCTTCACAAACACTATATATATATAGTTGGTATGCACATTAGTTAACCAAGTGTAAACCTTGAAGAAACACCAATAACTTAATCATGCAAGAACTCCATAGGAACCCTCTCTTAAGCTTTCTTTCTGGTTTTGGAAGTGAAAAGAAATGTTTTCATGGCTTAAAATGTTGAGTAAGCCGACATACCATATTTTTGACCCGACCTGGATTTTGCTCCGGCAGTCCGTAGTAAAACCCTATTTAAAAAGGAACTTACGATAACTTTTGCCAACTTTTATTTTGCCACTTACCTAACTTCAAAACTTGAGATACAACCCTTGAACACTTAAAATATGACATACCACATAATTCTTAATTTATTACCCATCCTTCTTGTCTTTCCACAAAGATACGAGTTAATTTAGACGTTTTGAAAAGTCGGCGTGTTACACAGGTTCTTGAATCTTACTTCAAGTTCTATCTATTCTACGTATGTTTTATGTATTTCTATGTTTTCTATATTTGTTGTAAATTGAAAATAACTAACAACATCCATATTTATAAAAGTAAGAAACCAAATTAAACTAGGACTAAGAACCACTATAACTAACAAATCCTAATTAAACATGAATAAGTAAATACCATAAATAATAAATCCTAAACACCTAGGATTCCTACTCCAACTTTGAATTATAGTTTCCAACATTCTCCCGTAATTCAAAGTTGTATACTCTTATCTCTTTCTTCTTGTCATTGTTGTTGAATTGGAGAACTTCTCTTCAGTCTTCAATCTTCAATTCTTGGAGTACGTCTCTTCAATTCTCATTTTTTTTCTTGGTTGTGTTGGAGCACTTTCTCTCCAACTCACACTATTTTTTTCTTGGTTGTATTGGAGCACTTCTCTCCAACTTTCAAGTGTTGGAGCACTTTCTTTCCAACTCACAATATTTTTTCTCTTAGTTGTGTTGAAATACTTCTCTTCAACTTCCAAGGTTGATACCCTTCCCACCAATGTCTTTTTTTTTTGTTTTTTTTTTTGTTATTGGTGTTGGAGCACTCTCTCTCTAACTCTCGTTGATGCCCTTCCCATCAACTCCTTTTCTTTTTGTGTTTTTTTTTTGTGTTGGAGCACTCTCTCTCCAACTCTCGTTGATGCCCTTCCCATCAACTCTTTTTCTTTTGTTTTTTTTTACTTCCTCTAACTTTTAATTTATAGAAGAGTTTCTTCCTCTTATGCTTGGTTGCACTTCTTTAAATATGTAATGTTTTGTA
Source organism: Solanum tacnaense (assembly GCA_029582525.1). Taxonomy (NCBI): domain Eukaryota; kingdom Viridiplantae; phylum Streptophyta; class Magnoliopsida; order Solanales; family Solanaceae; genus Solanum; species Solanum tacnaense. The sequence continues at coordinate 13,062 of JAJOOD010010475.1, read as the reverse complement.
ATTCTTTCCTCCTAGCATGTCCTTTTCATACATATATTATTCACCAACTTTTGTCAACATGATCATTGGCCAGACGGGCATCATATATGGGTCATAGTAACCCGCCAACAACTAAAACTCTAAGATCTTCTACCAGGATCGTAGAAGCTCTGATACCAATTTGAAGGAAAATCTTTTTTATTTATATACTCAAAGATTTTTTAATCTTACTTCAAGTTCTATCTATTCTAAATATGTTCTGTGTATTTCTATGTTTTTTATATTTTATGTATATTGAAAATAACTAACAACTTCCATATTTATAAAAGTAAGAAATCAAATTAAACTAGGACTAGGAACCACTATAACTAGCAAATCCTAATTAAACATGAATAAGTAAATACCATAAATAATAAATCCTAAACATCTAGGATTTCTACTCCAAATTTGAATTATTATTTTCAACATGATGTGATGTGAGATTCTTCAACACCCAACTTCATGCTCAGGTCTAAACAATCTGGAGCGTAAAGAATTTAACACTGGGGACCAACATCAATAAATAATAATTGAGATGCGTCTTACTCAGATATCAGGAAAAGAAATAGATGTTTGGCCTAAAATATTATTTTTAATGATGTCAGAGAAAATGGAATTAGTGATGTGACAATCAAGATCTTGTACTGTGGCATGTGTCATACTGATGTCCATTTTGCCAAGAATGATTGGGGTGACACCATATACCCTCTTGGGGTACGGTAACACCATATACCCTCTTGTTCCAGGGTAATTATTTAAAAAAATATATATTTTTTACAATTATATGATAATTTTCTATATATGTTAATTTGTGACATTTGAAATATTAATTTTACAGGTATGAAATAACAGGAATAATTGAAAAGGTGGGAAGTAAAGTTAACAATTTCAAGATTGGTGAGCATTGCACATCTTCTCAAGAAAATTATTGTGAGCAATTTGTTTCTGTATACAATAGCATATTTTGGGATGGAAGCATTACTTATGGTGGTTATTCAACTATGTTGGTTGCAGATCACAGGCATGTCAAATTCTATACATAGTTTTTTTTTTTTATATGTTATTTTAAGTTGCCACGTCTCATGTATTGAAGTGCAGAATGTGATCAATATAGAATATTTTATCGTGAAAAATTCCTTGCTAAAGAGAGTAAAAGAATCACGACCTAGTATTTATGTAGGATATGTCTCAGTTCTCTACTAAAATTACATCGAGTAATTTTAGGTTATAACTTTATAATCAAAGGAAATTAAGTCTAGTATCTTACTTTTTTTCAAAACTCTACCATAGTATTTAAATAAACGTAGAGAACATTTTTTAATCATCAAAACTTTAAATTCAACCTAGTCAACAACTCATTAATATATAATTCTAATTTTGAAAATGTTAATGTTGATTTGTCCTATTAAATCTCCTTCTTTCCAAGTCCTCAATTTTTTCTTGATTTAAAAAAATCTGAATTTGTTACATTTCTCATGATTTTAGATTATGTAATACATATGCCAAACAACCTTGGATAGAGCAGCACCGTTATTAGGTGGTGGGATAACAGTGTACACACCAATAAAAGACAGCCCCTTAATTATTTGAAACAAATAGGAGTGGCTGGCTTAGGAGGTTTGGGACATTTGGCTATCAAATTTGGCAAAGCATATGGTCATCATGTAACTGTCCTTAGCACCTTTCAATCCAAAGAAAAAGATGCTAAAGAGCTATTAGGTGCACATGATTTTGTTGTTGCCACCAATGAGGATGAAATGAAGGTAATTAATTTTATTGTTTCATATAATTAAATGGCATAATACATAAACATGATGCTTAACTTGACTTCAGTGGATAATTGTGCCCTCCAACTTTGAGTGTGCACAAGTAGACACACATGTCCTACATGACATAATACATGTAGGATGTCATGTAGGACGAATGCGTCAATTTGTTCAATTTTATACAAGTTTAAGTGTCTACTTGTGTACACCCAAAATGAAAGGTCATAGTTGTCAGCTGACGTCCAGTTAAGGGGTCATGTTTATGTATTATGCCTCATTAAATCTTGTATTTTTGAAGATCTTGTATAAACATGTACATGATTGATAAGAAAATCATCTTTGAAAAAGAGAGTACATATTTATGTATTATGCCTATTCATTTCATTTCAATTTATATGACGATGTTTAATTGTATACGAAATTCAAGAAACATTTTTTCAAAACTTGGGAGTCGTTTAGTTTGTATTCAAGTTATGATAAGATTAGTTATGATGAGATAAGTTATGCTACGATTTTTTTTTTGAGTGTTTGGTTTGTTGTATTCAAAATAATAAATTTTAATAACAATTTATTTCTTTACAAAAATACCCTTCATGAATGTGAAAAATGATGTATAAAAAAGACTTAAAGAGATATTTTTGTCATTTACTTGTAAGTTATGACGGGATTACTATACCACTCAAGGAAAGGGATAACTTATTCCGGGACAAAAGAGTTCAACCATGAATTTTGCTCAGTAAAATCCTCAAAAAATGATCTTTATACAAAGATTTTTTTTTGTTGAGACGAACTCAGTCTGTTTTTCGATAAAGTGAATGCTCGAGAAATTCCTTGTTTAGAGAAAGCTGTACAATCCAGCCCCCCGACTTCAATTACAAACTCTTACTTCTCGGTCTAACTTGGACTAATCCCTTAGTAGGCAAGAAATTCCTACTAACCAGACAGAAAGTAAGTTTTCACTCACTACCAAAGCGTTGTCGCACCTCTACTATTTTCGGCGTAACGAGGTTTTAGTCTTTACGAGGGCACCCCCTAGCCAGATTCAATCCCAAGGGTCAATCAAGCCTTTGAAACTAGTGAAAATAGTCGTCACAGTCTGAGTTCCTGCTTTCAATGAGACTTTCTTAGCTTGTCAAACTTTCTCTCCTTCACCAGGAAAGTTATCCGGTAAGCAAGATCTTTGATTGATGTGCCTGAATAAGGTTGATCAATGGTAGCTGCTTAGGGCTTTCTCTATACCTTAATTGTCGGCCGGCGCCCACCCGACTAGAGGGACTGAGAAATTAATTGAGTACAAAACTTATCTTCAAGCTTTACCTTATTCTGATCATTCAGAGGGCGATCGCGGGGTCACTGAATGAAGTCCTCCGTTTCTTTCGGAGGTGCTGACCCGCAGCGAGGCAGAGATGACTAAGTTTGGTGGCAGGTTTTGTCGAAAAAAGAATGTTTTTCAGCGGGAGTCTCATCTGGGTGGCTGGTTCAGTCGCTTTCGAGAATAAAGGAGATAGACTGGTCTATAAAAGGTACCTTTTGGAACTAGAAGAAGGAATGTAGGAGCTAGTCTTCAAAGTTATCCGGCATATGGGAAGCCGTGCTCATTGGCCTGTGGCGGGGGGTAATAATTATTCTATATTGCTGGGGTAAATAGCCCCTTTCCCAACCCGAACTTGGTTTATCTTATGCTTGGCTGAAGCTTACTTGCAAGCACATCATCTGTCTCTTAGTCCTCTTTGGACAACCTTTAATCAGATCCCTTTCGACTGGACAAATTCAATAGTTGCTCCTAGCGTGTTGTCCATCAGGTTCTAGATATTGCCCAGAATTTGTGATCAATTGAATAGGTTCAGTCTCTTGAAATATACTGAACATTTACCTTATAGTTAGAACTTATGTCTAATGGACAATAAAAGTTTTTCGAATCCACATGATGTATTTAAATGTTGACAAAGGCAAATAGAACTAATTAATGTTTTTTCATTCATAGATGAGGAAGAGAAGCCTAGACTTTATTATTGACACAATATCAACAAAGCATTCCCTTGGGCCTTACTTGGAGCTGCTCAAGGTTAATGGAACCCTAGCAATTGTAGGTGCACCTTCTAAGCCTTTGGATTTTCCAATAATACCCTTGATATATGGTATGTGTTACATTAATTATTAACCTTTTACCTATTTGTTTATTTATATTATATAGTTTCTTAATTAGCTACTATAATTCAATAATAAAATGTGTTGATGATCAATATATAGGTAAGAGAACAGTGAAAGGAAGTATTATAGGAAGCATAAAAGCGATTAAGAAATGATGGACTTTTGTGATTAAGAAATGATGGACTTTTGTGGAAAACACAACATTTTGAGTGACATTGAAATTGTATCAACAGATAAAATTAATGAAATGTTTGATAGGCTTGAAAAAAATGATGTTAAATTTCGTTTTGTTTTTGACATTACTGGAAAATCAAAACTAGAGTATTAGGAAAAAAAGAAAGAAAATTAACTCTCTTTTTTTACCTTTGTTTTCTTGTGACTATTGCTTACCCTTAAAACGGTACAGTTTAATTTAAAATGCTGAGTCAGTCTTTCCTTCCATGCGTGATCTCCTGACTCGACACGTGTCCAATTTGGGTTTTTACCCCATACAACTATAATGTATTGATTTTTCTTTTCTAGTTTAAAGCTAGGAATACACAACATTTTCTCACTTCCTAGCTTAAGTGTGTATGTTTAAGATACACTACCTTTTTTTGTTTTTTCTTGGACTCGAATTTACAACCTCATGATCAGAGATGGAGGGTGCTTACCATAAGAGGGACTCCTCTTGTCACCAAACTAATAGGCTTCAGATATGTGATAGATATTTATGTTGCGGAAGTCGAATATATAGGGAGTGATGAAATCATAACTACTACATCTAAATGTAGCTATTAAATAGTAAATGAGACAACAATATAAAGAACATAAGGAATTTATAAGGTTCGGCAAAAATTTATTTTCTTTTGCATACTCCTCGGACACAACCAACCAATATTTATTTCACTCCAAAAGAGTACAAGTGAAATATTACAAGAGAGAAAGAAGATCAAATGTCTTAGAAGATGAGAAGGCGAGTGAGAGATGTGTTACAAATGAATTAAGAGCTACCTATTTATAGGAGTAAAAATTATTCGTATTGATGTCATCCATGACATCACAATGTGTCAAAATGTCAAGGTTTAACTTGTGAAACCATTTTATGGTTTACCTAATTAAATTTCACCTACAAAGTTGCTATCTTGACTTTTGTACCAATGAAGAATTATCTTCCAAGCTATTAAATCTTCACATTAATTCATCTTTGAATCTTGTCAAATTTAACAATTTGTTTGTCCATCCCAAGTTTACTTGTTGTAATTATACAACAAAATTCTGAGCATGGTTAACAACTACTAGTACAAGATGAAATGCAAGAACCGCGATAGCTACTCAACGACCCGATTTTATTAGTTTTTCTTGTGACATTGTTTATAAGATTAATACACAACAAACCAGTAATATGCTCATGTTCCTGCTGCACCTACTAATTCATTACTCTTTAAGTCTTATCAAATGAAGCTTTGAAGGCTCATGTCCTTCAAAGCTTGACCATCAAACCAGTGGTAGTGTGTTTTGCTACACTATTATTATCCGTGACTTCGCTGTCTCTGCTTTCTGAGTCACATCCAGAAGGCGGAGGGACATCAACAGCCGGAGAGCAGTTAAAGAATCCATGGGGCTGCACCAACAAATACACGAAATAAGCAACAGATAGTGATAGAGATACGTAACATAACATGCATTCTCAAATATATATATATATATACCTGAAGCATAAAACCAATGTGTTCTACTGGCATAACAGGCCAATCTTCCAACCGAGGAACGTGTGTGATTCCAAAAATGTACCTGAAATAAACATTGTTGATCAAAACTTGAACGCCTACTTTTTGATCCTTACATAGGTTTGTCAATGTATATATAACGTTCCATGTCTAGAATTTGTTCTAATCTGAAATGTTCATTGCACTAACGTAGTATCACTTGTTGTCGAGAGAGAACTGACCAGAGAACAGTATCACTTTCTTCCAGAGGTCGGTCTTGCTTGACCCAAGAAGCTAATCCTTCGCCAGCACGGGGATTTTGATTAGGAAACTCTCCACCTGGAAAATCTTCTCCACGTGCATACTGTGTAACCCATAAATTGTGCTTCAGAAATGCAGCCCTTCGCAAAAATTTTGCCTGGGGACCAGCCAATGGCAAACAGTTTGGACCAGGTACAAGCTTGTACCCTGTCAGTTGTCCTGTTCTATTAACTGTTCTGGTATTCCGAACCTACAAATAAGAAAGTTCACAGTCAAATTTATGTAACACACACTGGTGTTCAAATTAGAATCACAACCAAGGCGCGGTCTTAAGATTATTGCTTGGATTTTGCAAGGGTGCCACGACATTGTTGGAGGACCGGAGCAACATAACTTAAGAACAAATTAGTCAAAAATAGGTCCACAGAAGCTAGGTGCTCAATTTCAGTTCAACAACAGTAATACCGGTGAAATTCCACAAGTGGGGTCTGGGGAGGGTAGATTGTACGCATGGAGATCGAGAGGTTGTTTCCAAAGGACCCTTGGCTCGAGTACAACAAATTAAAGTAGGTATGAAAAGGAAACCCAACTATGAAGAAAACAAAGCAACTAATAAGGAAACAGTAACAACAACAAAATAGTGCAATAACTGAAAAACAATAGAGATCGAAAGCAGGACACTTCAAAAATAAGTCTAATACTATGACAGACACCACCAAGCCTCAACCCATCGAATAGCAGGACAAAACAGTTTATGGTCAAGTTTACGCTTTCAGAAAATTGGCCCTTTCGTCACCTTTTTCCTGATAACACTTTTAGAGAAAAGGAATTTATAAGCGATAAAACAAGACTGATGCTGGGAGAGCATCTTTAGCTAAAGTAATTCCATCTCACATAATTTGGACGTTGTGGCCTCGATTATCTAGCTACATTCTATTACCGGTTGCCACAAGAGGACTATCCTCCTTCTCAGTTCTCATAGTATGCGACAAAAATATTAAATAAAGGATAATACAGTCAGGTAAAGACTCTTACAATCCAATGACGAGCAGAGAATGGATTACAATCGCGCATTGCTTGCAATTCAGACCTAAGCAATGTTTCTTCAGCATAGAATGCATTATTATGAACATTTTCCTTCCCAGGTTCTTCAACTTTAACATTTACTTCAACAACCTAAGAAAATAATTATAATTACCAAAAGCATGTTACTGTTGTGAAAAAATCATATAATGTACTAACAGTTACCTGATTGTGTGCTTCTCCAGGCTTACAATCAACTGCCATATTCATTCGTGCAACGAAGAAATGTTGATGAACTGGTGCATACAACCCTGGTGCAATTGTGGTGCCATATTTGCGATATTCTCCAGGTTGCAATGCTCCTAAACTAAGAATTCCCGTGAGTTTAACTTCTGCTTCAATTTTCCCATCCTGAAATTTCATATAGTGTACATACAGTTATAAAATATTCAAAGTGAAAGGTATTAATATTTCAATCCTCGTGATGATTTTTCTTTAACTTACCTGGTAAAAGTGCCAGTAGAATGCATATTCATAATTGGCAACTGTACAAACAAAAGACACTGTCAATCGTCTAGAACGTCTAACTTCAGCAAGGCCAGTTCTCCAATCTTGATGCTTCCAAAGCATTCCATGATCTTCTTCATGCAAGCATACACAATTCTCTGTTGTTTCAACTCCTCCTGTGAAATTTGTAAAATGGGAATCGAAGTACTTTATGTATCCTAAACAATCACATCCCTGAAAAAATTATTTTGTTGTAGTACATAAGCAAGTAAGTAAAGTACAGTCAAGAAAATTGAAAACGTGTGATGTTTAGATCATAGATTAGTAACTGACTCTCTTTAGTGAATGAGCATTCTTTCCGAGGCCATCTTCTCCTGCATCAAATGCATTCTTTCTATAATGCGGATCATTTGGATCTCCATAGGGGACAACCATCTCCACAAAACTCAATCGATGTGCTATGGGTCTACGACCTCTGCTACCATCAAGATATGCAACAGAGTGTATAACTAAACCCTCCCTTGGGGTGAAACCTATCCGAAAGTTCCACTGCCACACAGGAAATGAACAATGTCAATGTGATATTTAAAGCCAAAGAAGAGAAAACACAGTCATGTTTGGTAAACTAGATGGACAAATGATATATATTGAAAACTACCCTGTCAAAGAATACTTCATAGCAAGTAAGCCTGAAAAAAATGAGAATACCTTTTGCCATTCTACATATTTCCCACTAATGCGAACGCTTGGACCCTCGGGCTGAATAATATGCAGGGGTTTCACATCACTTCGATCAACTCCTCCTCTTGTCTCACCAGCTGTATAATTCCTCAATGGATCAACTGGAGGTAACGGGACAAGTTTTCGATCTTCAAATTCTATGATCTCCATGTTTTGCACATCAACAAGCACATGTATTCCTTCAACTGGTCTTGCATATCCATTTTCCATTGGGCAATCGCTCTCCGATCTGCAGAATACTAGTGGTTTTGCAAGCCTACGACTAGGAGCATCCGCCTCACTATGATAACCAACACACCTGTCGGAGAGTATACATTCACGTTAAGAAACTATAAAGAACAGAATTCTTAATAGACGCGGATTTTAACTAACCAAGGATCAACCATCACGAGATCCATGTCATCGATACCCCTTCTCTTCATTGCTTCTCTGAAGGGCGGATAATTCTTCACCACAGCTTCACATTCAGCATATTCTTGAGCATCCTAAAATTAAACATTTCACTTAATTGACACACAACACTAATTGGACAGGATGACTTCGACTTTATTGTTTTTCTAAAACGTCAAATATTTTGAAACAAATTCAGTTTGCCCTATGATGACTTCGACAGATAAAATGATTGAGAGACATTAGTTTAAGTGCATACTATAGGTGGTTGAACATCTGGTACAGAATTAGATGAGATAACTTTTCCCCTATGATGTCCGCCACGAGCAGCAGCGTGTACTTCAGTTAGCTCAACAATCCATATGCTTGTCTCATTTGTTTTCTTATTGTAAACAATAAGCCTAGCTCTTCTTGGAGGAAGTTTAGTTGGAATTAGAGATCCTCCTTTGGTTCGGGGCATCAACGATGATTGGAAAGGTGGAAAGAAATATGCATCTGCTAAAGCAACAACACTTTTAGCTGGTTCCCATAAAACCACCTCAATAAATCGCATTCCATCTCTGACCTGAAATATTGTAAGTCGCAAAGTGGCCTTAAGGATCTACGTACTAAAAATATGTTGCACGTACACAACTTATCGATGTATAATAAATCGATTAAGAACCTCAGGTGTTTCACCAGCAGCTCTAACGGTTGCAACAGCTACAGAGATCTCAGCAGCAGATAAAGGATCCAAAGGATGGCAAGTTTGAGCCTTTAGCATGATTTGGATACCTGCACCATGAACATTGAATCTTTAAGTTAACTATTTTCAACATCCTCATGTTATTTTTTTAGAATAATATTCCGTTTGTTCATTTTTACTTGTTCACGTTTCTCTAGGCACACACTTAAGAAGTAGTAATTGATAAAATGATAATTTTATTATTCCTTGTGTCTATCTTTAGTTGTCCAGTATTTACTTGACACACTCATTAACGAGCAATGAATAAAATGACAATTTTACTATATCACTCTTTGAATATAATAAATTTAATGTTTTGAAAAATATTTGTAGTTAATAAGGTAAAGTATGAATTAAGAGTTCGTTTGGTACAAGGGATAGTTAATCACAAAATTAATTTTGGGATGAACTTATCCATGTTTGGTTGAGACAAAATCGCAAGATAACTTATCTAGGGACACTAATCCTGGGATTGTAGTGTTACTTTTCCATTTGTTTGTCTTTTTTTTTTAGGCCTAATCCATCGATGACCTCCTAAAGTTGACAGTAGTTTTCACTTAGACACTTCAACTAGGCTTTATTCATTTTACACACCTCATGTCATGTTTCGGTGTGTCATTTTGACACTTTTTTTATAATCAGCCAAATGTGTAAGGTGTGTGTAACTCACTCGCCGATGACGTGTTAAAATGACAAATTAAATAAAGACATGTGGCATATATATTGAAAATAATTTTTAAATAATGAATTTTGAGTAGAAAAAAAGGGTCAATGACTTGATGACACGTGGCAATTTTATCCAAATAACTTTTAAAAAAATTAACCACTTGCACTGTCCATCCTATGTTGTCTTCTCCACCACCCCTCCCCCACCAGATTGTCTTCTCCACAGTCCACAACCCCCTACCCTCCCACACTCAAATCATCTTCTCCACTACCTCCCACCCACACACCCCCCCATCGAACCCCAACCTCTCACAATCCAGATTATCTTTCTCCAAAATACTTTCATAGAAATTTAACTATTTGAAAAAAATTATTTTACAGAAGCACAATTTCTTTATAAAAACTAATTTGTCTTACTTATAACTTCAAATAAAATTAAATTCTTCAAATCTAAACAAAGAGTTCCCTATTAAAAGAATTTCCTAGAACTTTTTAAAAAATATATATATATCGTTTTTTTACAAAACATTCGAGGAGGAAGAATAGCAACAAAATAAGAATAGTTGTTTAAGCTTGAAATATCTTGATGTTGTAGCACCATTAGATTTATTTATGTATAAAAGGAGTTTAAGTTTTAGAAAATGGTGGCTAAAATGGGGGAAGAAAAAGAAGAAAATAATAAAATAAAAATAGGTTAAATAACGCTCCACGCGCTGGTAAGGAGGGTATCACACTCACTATGTCATGTCAGCAAAAAATGTCAAAATGACACAACGGGACATGACATGAGGTGTTTAGAATAAACAAAATATAATTGGAGTGTCTAAGTGAAAATTAGTGTCAACTTTAGGGGGCACCATGGGTTAAAAAAGAATGTTTCTATTTTACAATTTTTTAGTTTTAACCACGTGACATATGTTTAAGACAATAAGATTACCAGATATTTTGGTACATTTTATATATTTTTAATTTAAGATCACAATATTTAAAAAAAATTAAAATTATCGTCTTAATTATCATATTAAATCAAAATATTACGAACAAATTAAAAGAAAGAAAACATATATGATCCCTCGATATAAAAAAGAAAATGATCAACTAATATTAAACGAAAAAAGTATTACCTTTGGTTGAGGTATTGGAGGGAAGAGGTTCAGTATTGCTTGCTAATGAAGCTATAGCTGATGGAGTTTGTTTCTGCTTATTATCGTCTGTGCACGGGATGACGGTCCACTTCTGTGGACCATCATCCACCACAACAGCAGTCGCTGCTGTCGCCTCGCGACGGAGGAGGGAGGTAGAAGGACAGGAATCAGTAAAAGATTTTGCCACTTTTTTTGAAGTAGTGGCCATAATTGTGAGTAGTGATTATTAGAAAGGAAGAAAATGGCATATATTATGAAGAGATAATTTTATAACTTTAAAAAAAGAATCTCAAAAACCAAGAGAGACTCTATTTGTATCTTTAGATTTTATAGAGAGATGGATCTAAGCAGACATATTTTTTTATTTGTTTTTCCTGCAACACTGATATTATTTGGAAACATGTGCAGAACATAAATTTTCTGTTGAAAAATTTAATTATTGTCTTATAAATTATAAAATTATGTTGGTTATATACGTATATATATTACTGTCAGAGGCGGCGGAGTTAGATGGATTTGTGGGTTCGAACGAATTCACTAGCTTTTTTATAGACTCTGTACTTATACTAAAAAATTAAATAAATATATATTTATATTAACTTGTGAACCCTATAACAAAATTGTTTGGGGACGATAAAAATGTCTTCACACTAGTATTATGAGTTCAAACAACACTATCAATTTTCGTCTTAAAATTTAGAGCCTCAAATTTCTAATACTGACTCGGCTCTGATTACAGTTGCACAGGGGAGAATACTCTTCTTTCTTTTTTTTTAGTCCTGAATCATGTGATTTATTTTATTTTATTTTTGTCTCTTTTCACCTCTAATTAAATTTTTTTATGACTTTTTGAAACCTCACGCATTTTGGTAAATTTTAAGAACTTGACATGTCACTCGATAAAAAGTGAAAATGTTATAGCAAAGTACACTCCTATATATTTGAGTCTTTGACATAGTTCGAATTTTGAAGGTAAAATAATTAAATTCTGATCATAAATCACGTAATTATGATTAAAATAATAAATAATGATTCCAAAAAAAAAATGATTCCTTTATTTTCTTTTAAAATGTTGTCAATTACACAATTCTAGCTAAAACTTATTCATTCACAAATATATCTAAAATTAGTGAACTTATCCGCGCTTCGCGCGGAGAAATGAAATATATCACTCGTCTTTTTTCTGAAATAATTTTTACTTTATTTAAAAATTAATTTTGACTATGAAAAATTCAAATTAAACATCCATGTTTAGAATTTCAAATAAAATGTTATTTTGTCTCATTTGTGAAAAAAATATAACAAAACACAACTCTAATTTTAAAAATTTCTAGTAAAATGAAAAATATTTAATTTCTAATTATATATGGCCAAATGCTCACCAAATTCATGATTTATATTTTCTTTCTTTCTAATACTCGAATATTAAAATCATCAAAAAATATAATCAATTTTATTTTCAATATTTCTTTCAAACGTATAATCTAAATAGAAGAAATTACAATATACATAAAAGTCTTTTTCAAAAATTAAGTTTTTAAATTCTAAACCAAAAGTTACATAAAAACATTATCTATATTTATTTTAAGTAAATATTAAAAAATATGTACAAAAATAGCTCGTTAGCAAATCTTTGACTATATATTTCTTCACTAAGTTATTTATTTATTTAATTAGTCTTTGATACTCAAGAAATAATTAAATAAAAACATGATATCAGGAAATTTCTTTAAAAATACATCTTATTATATCGTCCAAAAAAAAATGTAAACACAAAAATAACTTCCATATGTTTTTCTATTAAATAAAAAAATTTGTGAATGTTGATATTTATTTGGTGAGTAGGTATAAATATAATGGTATTCAATTTTTTTTTATCAAGTTATGAAGTTTTTTAAGTTTTCAAGATTCATATATGCACAAAGTAATACTTAAAAGAAATTAATATGTTTAATCTATTTAATAATTTATAGAAAAGGCTA
>JAJOOD010010474.1:0-29800 GCA_029582525.1 Solanum tacnaense | reverse complement strand
CAATAACACTCACCAGCTGTGACCTCGGCATCAATATCACTTGGCAGCAATGACCTCGGCGTCAATCACTTTAAATGACAATGACCTTGGCATCAATATCATTCGCCGGCAATGACCTCAGCATCAATCACTCTCGTCGGTGATGACTTAAACATCAATAACACCATCGGTAATGACTTCGACATCAATCACACTCGCCAACAATAACCTTGACATCAATTACACTCACCGGCAATGACCTCAACATTAATAGAGTATATCTCCATATAGTGTTTTAGAATCAATGCAAATAGGCTAGTTCACACAATAGTGAAGATATAACAATCACAAGCAATTCACATCCACAACCATACTATCTAAGTATCACATTCATCACTGAATAAATATCAACACTCAAGGCAACTCACAATGAACATTACAATATTATCAAAACAATGTATTTTTAGTTAACCTCGTCTCTATCATTAAGTTTATTCATTTTGAGCAAATTAACTCATGACCTCATTTCCATTACTCCCCAACATATATAAGAAAGAGAGTACAAGATTCTACAAGTCTTAACAAGCCTTAGAAGTTCACTTACCTTAATTCAATCAAAACTCAATCCAAGACTTGAGTTTTTCCTTTCGAATAATGTCCAAATCATCACAATCTAGTCAAACATGTATTCATAATGAAATTTTGAAACTAACAACACTCATATGAAGAAATTTGAATAAATGGGTGTCACGATCCAGACCGCCGTGATTGGGACCCACACTAACCCTTCGGTGGGAGAACCATTACTACAACCCAACTAAACAATTTAACGAAAACTAAGCATTTAAAGATGTGGAAGCAGGTTTAAATGACTAATTAAAATACGGAGTTTTCATAATTTCTGAAGGTCTAACAAACAACTATTGCAGAAATTCAACCCCTAAAACTGAAAGTCATCGTACCAAGACTCTATTTAATCAACAAGTCTAAGGAAAAAGGGGGTGCAACCCTAAAAACATAACATAACAGCCTAAACAGATAGTTTGAGTCTGAAAATAATAGACTAAGCAAAAGAAGGATTTATGGCAGCCTGAAAGAACTGGCTCACCCTCGAATCCGATCGCGATCAATAATCTCCTAACTGAGGTCTATCAATAATCGCCTGAAGATGCCCTGTACTCAACAAAGAAAGAGCAAGTGCAATATCAGTACACGAAACCACGATGTACTGGTAGGATCACGCAGCTACTCCCATAAGCACAATGTATACCAGCAATTGCAACACAGTAAGCACACAGAATGCATAATTCAGTTATCATTTTAGGAGTAACATACCATTTCCCAATTTCAATGACAGGTAAACATGAACATAATAATCACAAGTGGTCCTCTTATGGAACCCACACCCAAACTGTTAGTGTGTCGGAACGTGACACCCAATCCAATATACATGTGTCGGAATGTGACATCCGATTCAATATATGGGTCGGAACGTGACACCCGATCCAATATATGTGTCAGAACATAACACCTGATCCAGTCAGCACAATCACAATCATAATCACACCCATAATGAACAATGCTCATACTCATACAATCAAGTAATAGGTTTATGGCATGTAATTGTTCCCACATAATCATCTCATTAGATAGATTGCATTTCCCATTCACATATATACATGTATACAATGAAGTAATTAACAAGCATACATCACACAACAGGAAATCAAACCCTCATCTATTTCGAAACCAAGCTTGAATACTCCTAAGACACTTGAGCCTTCCCTTTCTGAAGGCTTTCAGCTTATTCTTGGTCTATAAACAAGTAATTAATGCAAGGATCAATAAACAAGGTCTAATATACCTGGATTATAACAAACTTATCAATCCAAGACCAAACCCATGATCCTAATGTTCAACTAGGGCTTTTCCCACCATCAACTTCAAGCCAAAACCCTCCCCCAACGATAATTACCCAAGATTCTAAGTTCTAGTAATCGAAATACGGATTAAGGGAGTAATTCACTTACCTTTAGTGCTAGAAATCGTGGAAAACTGTCAAGAAGCCCTAGGTCGTCCCTTAGCTCTTAAGAACGAAGTTTTGTAGAAAATAATGAAATTGGGGTTTTTTCCCCGACTTAAGTCGCGACTGT
This sequence comes from Solanum tacnaense, assembly GCA_029582525.1. Classification (NCBI taxonomy): domain Eukaryota; kingdom Viridiplantae; phylum Streptophyta; class Magnoliopsida; order Solanales; family Solanaceae; genus Solanum; species Solanum tacnaense. The sequence continues at coordinate 27,668 of JAJOOD010010474.1, read as the reverse complement.
CCCACCGCAGTAGACCCCAACCCGCCATAGCGGCCCCGCCCTGGCAGGATTAATCCCGCCTCAGCGGCTTGCACGGAGACAGAAACTCATAATTTGAGTTTCTGGCTCTTATTTCACAACACACCTTCAAATCGGGACGTTCTAAAACTACCCTTTCACTCTAGGATCAGTTTCGGGAGTTCTACTCGCTTGAATTTGATTCCATAAAGCCGTGCAGGCTCCTTAACGTCTTGGCTATCCACTCATGTAATTAAATTCCCCATTAATTACCAGATTTCTCTAGACCTCACCTAACTCAGATTCCATCTGAATGTGTCCTAGGCTAGAAATTTCCAAGTTACTACTCAGAAGTTTTCCTACCCGAATTCCTTTCCCATTGGCTTTTCCATTACGACGGGAACATGTCATTACAATAGATACCAATTTACCCATCACTCATCCCCGAGTGGCAACTAGGAGAAAAGGCTAAAGCAAGAGTAGAGTATTACTTGAGTCGTCGAATAACTACGGATACTTGCTTACATATCCTTCTTGGTTTCCCAAATAGCTTCCTCAACCGGACGATGCTTCCATTGAACTTTCACAGACTTTATCTCCTTGGTTCTCAGCTTCCAGACATCGTGATCCAGAATTGCAACCGGTTCCTTCTCATATTGAAGGTCTTTGTCTAACAAAAATGAGTCTCACTTTATGATGTAATCTCTATCCTCATGATACTTTTTCAACATGGACACATGGAACACTGGATGGACTCCAGATAGCCTAGGTGGTAAAGCCAACCTATAAGCCACTGGCCCTACACAGTCAAGAATCTCAAATGGCCTGATGTATCGAGCACTAAGCTTGCCCTTCTTATTGAATCTCATCACCCCTTTCATAGGCGACACCTTTAGAAGAACTTGCTCACCAGCCTGAAATGTATGTCCCTTACCTTGCGGTCTGCTTACTTTTTCTGTCGACTCTGGGCTGCTTGAAGCTTAGCTTGGATACTTCTCACCTTATCTTGAGCATCCTTCACCAAATCAACCCCCAAAAGTTTCACATCTCCAGAGTCAAACCACCCTATGGGTGATTGATATCCCCTCCCATAAAGTGTCTCGAACGGTGTCATGTCAATGTTGGAGTGATAATTGTTATTATAAGAGAACTCACACAACGGTAGAAACTTATCCCGATGCCCTCCAAAGTCAATCACACATGCCCTCAATATGTCCTCTAACACTTAAAAAGTTCTCTCTGATTGCCTGTCCGTTTGTGGATGGAAAGCTGTGTTAAAAGTGAGTTGAGTGCCCAACTCCTCATGCAATTTTCCCCAAAACTTGGATGTGAACTGTGTACCACAGTCTGCGATGATAGAAAGGGGCACCCCATGCAATCCCACTTCCATTCCGCAATTGGCATTTGCGGAAGCAAACCTACAGGCCTATGGTGCTAATGCCTTACCTGGTGATAGTTTTGGCACTTAGCCACAAACTCATCTATGTCTTTCTTCATGCCAGGCCACCAATAAAATCGTTTCAAATCTCGGTACATCTTGGTCACACCCAGATGAATGGAATACCGCGAACCATGGGATTGTGCCAACATTTTCTGAATCAAGTCATCCACTCGGGGAACACAAATTCTTCCCTTAACACTGAGTACACCCCCCGTATCAAGAACCACATCTTGTACCTTACCAGACATTGTCTTCTTTCTTAGCTCATTCAAACTCTCATCCTCAAACTACTTGGACTTGATCTCCTCAATGAATGTGGGTCTAATCTCAATGATAGCTAACACCACACTTTTCTCTGAGATGCCCAACTGCATGAACTTAGACTCCAAGGTCTGAATCTCCTTGCTCAAGGGTCGCTTGGACACACCCAAGCAAGCTAAACTACCCATACTTACCGTCTTCAGTCTTAGTGCGTTTGCCATCACATTAGCCTTACCTGGATGATACTGGATGGTAACATCATAATCCTTGAGTAACTCAATCCACCTTATTTGTCTCAAATTTAGGTCCCTTTGAGTGAATACATGTTGTAGACTACGATGATCAGTAAACATATCACACTTGACACCATAAAGATAATGCCGCCATATCTTGAGAGTAAACATTACCGCTGCCAACTCCAAATCACGTGTCGGGTAATTTCTCTTATGCACCTTCAGCTGTCACGATGGATAAGTTATGGCATTTCTTTCCTGCATCAACACAACATCCAAGCCCGAATGAGAGTCATCACAATAAACAATGAAATCTTTACCTTCCACCGGAAGGGTCAGAATAGGTGTTCTGGTCAGAAGAATCTTGAGTTTCTAAAAGCTCTCTTCACATTTGTCCGTCCACTCAAAAGGCACCTCCTTTTTAGTCATCCTTGTCAAATGTGTGGCGATAGAAGCAAAATTCTTTACAAACCGACGATAGTAGCTGGCGAGCCCTACTAAACTCCTAACTTCAGTCATAGAGCTAGGCCAGACCCAATTCTTGACTACTTCAATCTCTTGGGGATCTACCATTACCCTTTCATGTGAAATCACATTCCCCAAAAAAGCAACTGAAGTCAACTAGAACTCACACTTGGAAAATTTGGCACACAACTCCTGTTTTTGAAGAACACCCAAAACAATATGGAGATGCTCGGCATGCTCTTCCTTACTCTTCGAATAAACCAGAATATCATCAATAAAGACTCTAACAAAATAATCCAGGAATGGCTTAAACACATCATTCATCAAACTCATGAAGGCTGCAGGTGCATTGGTCAACCCAAACAACATCACTAAAAACTCATAGTGCCCATAGCGGGCTCTGAATGTCGGTTTGGGTATATCCTCATGCCTAATCTTTAACTGATGGTAACCAGACCTTAGATCAGTCTTAGAGAAAACTGATGCACCCTGCAACTGGTCAAAAAGATCATCTATCCGAGGTAATAAATACTTATTTCGAATGGTGACCCTATTTAACTGCCGGTAGTCTATGCACATCCTCATACTACCATCATTCTTCTTAGAAAAACATTACAGGAGCACCCCATGGGGAGGCACTAGGAGGGATGAAACCTTTATCAAGAAACTCTTGGATTTGAGCTTTAAGCCAGTTCAATTCTGTTGGAGCCACGCGATAAGGAGGAATGGAGATGGGGCGAGGGCCCGGTTCCAAGTCAATGCAGAAATCTATATCTCTATCATGAGGCATAGCAGGCAAACCGGTAAGAAATACTTCCTTGAATTCAGACACTGCAGGAATAGACTCAATATCAACATCCCGAATTTGAGCCAAATATGCCAAACACCCCTGCCCCACCAGTTTTCTAGCCCAAATGAAAGATATAACCCTGGTTGGCTTAGGTTTGCACACCCATTCCCACTCTAACTTTTCCCTATCCAAAATCTCTAGAGTCACAGACTTAGCATTACAATTAAACACAACATAATAGGGGGACAACCAAGTCATGCCTAAGATTATTTCAAAGTCAGTCATATCCAGAATAACCAAATCAACCCAAGTCTGAAAACCCATAAACAAGACAGGAAAAGTACGATAGAAATGGGTGACTATGACACTCTCCAACTGGGGAAGAAACATGGATGGGGGCATCAAGCACATCACAAATCACATCAAATCCCAAGGCAAACTGAACTGACACATATGAATAAGTAGAACCCAGATCAAATAAGACAGTAGCCATCTGGTCACAGACAAAAATAGTAATTGTGATCACTACATCAGATGCCTCAACCTTGGTCTTGCTTGGAAAGGCATAACACTGAGCCCCGTCATCTTGGTGGGCGACCTCCTTGCCTGGCTGCACTGCTTTTCTACCTGCATTACCATTTCCCTGGCCCCCATGGCCTCACTAATTTCCTCCTCGCCCACCTCATGGATGCCCTCTATCATTACTATCGTTGCCCGCTGGTACCACTGCTCTAGTCTGCTGCTGCACAGGGTCAAACATGCACGGATGGGGACGATATCTCCTTATATGCCTAGGTTCTTCACAATTGTAACAACTACGGTCAAAAGACGGCCTGCTGCCAGATGCAGGTGGGCTCCCTAACTATCCTAAATAAGATTCTATTGTGGAGTTCCTGAGTAACCAACTGTAGATGCAGGCATGGCTGACTGAATAGGCCGGGCTGCAAGTGTCGACCTACCTGAATCTCTGGAGTAGGAACCATGAAAGTTACTTGTGCTCTTGGGCTTCTTAGCCAAAGCCTTGGCCTGCCCATCACGTCTAAATCATTCCACCTTCTTCACAAAGTCTGTCACCTCATTAAAACTTTTACTTGCAGAGGTCATGTAAACAGACAATACCTGTAACTCGGGGTTCAATCCCTTGACGAATAGACAAATCCTCTCCTCGTCTATAGTCACTAACTGTGTAGCATATCTGGACAAGGCATGGAACTTCGCCTCATAGGCAGCTACAATCATACCACCCTCCTTCAAAGCCATAAACTCATCCTTCTTGCGATCCCTTAAAGTCCAGGGCACATACTTCTCCAGGATCAGAGTATGGAACTGCGTCCAAGTGAGTGGGGGCAAGACTGGCGATCTGCATTCCACATAGGTCATCCACCACTGCTTAGCCTCACCTTGAAGCTGAAAGGTCACAAATTCTACTTCATACTGGTGTACAATGCCCAACTTGTGAAGCCTCTCATAGCAATCCAAAATGAACTGATATATATCCCACTATCAGAACCATAGAACACAGGCGGCTTCAATTTCACAAACTTAGTTAACATTTCATGTTCAGTACCAGTCATCACAGGACCCAATAAGGGACGGAAGAAGGCATCAGTGCCTAACGCTCCATCTACCTTAGGGACAGTGGCAGCAATATGACGGTTGGCTAGAGGTTGAGTCGTTTGCACTGTGGGAAGGACTCCAGGGCCGACCAACCCCTTTAGAAAAGACATGATCTGCTGAGCTAACACTGGGTCTAAGGGAGGAATGCCAATATTCTCAGTCTGTACATCTTCCTCTAGTCCAACATCCTTCTCATCTACGACCTCCATATTCTCTTCTAACTCTTCTTGAGGTATAGGAGGGACCTCTTCCCAAGGATCATTCTCAGTTGGGGATCTACCCCTGCTGGGTGCCACTCTTCCTTGGCCTCTACCACTTTCTCTTCTTCTATACCTGTCTCGACCGCGGCCTCTTGCTCCTGGTTCCTCAACTAGCTCATTGATGGAGGCTACGAGTCTGATCCCGTTATATCGCGTATTAACCATCTGCGGACAGAAGAGTGAAAGAGAATTAGATACCAATTGGAATCAAGTCATAGCACGAAAAGAGAAAAAGACAGAGAGATTTCCTAAAGTCCTATAGCCTTTCGAAGAAAAGTACAAATGTCTCCATACCGTTCCATAAGACTCTACTAGACTTATTTCGGTACAATGAGATCAACGAACCTAGGGCTCTGATACCAACTTCGTCACGACCCAGACCACCGTGATTGGCACACATGCTAACTCTCTGGTGGGGGAACCATTACTATAACCCAACTAAACAATTTAACGAAAATTAAGCATTTAAAGATACAGAAGCAAGTTTAAATGACTAATTAAAATACGGAGTTCCCATAAACTCTGAAGGTCTACAAACAACTATTGCAGAAATTCAACCCCTAGAACTGCAAGTCATCGTACCAAAACTCTATTTAACCAACAAGTCTAAGGAAAAAGGGGGTGCAACCCCGAAAACTAAACATAACAGCCTAAATAGATAGTCTGAGTCAGAAAAAAATAGACTAAACAAAAGAAGGATCCATGGCAACTTGAAAGAACTGGTTCACCCTCGAATTCAGATGCAATCAATAATCTCATAACTGAGGTCTGTCAGTTGCCTCCTGAAGATACCATGTACTTAACAAAGAAAGAGCAAGTGCAGTATCAGTACACGAAACCACGGTGCACTGGTAGGATCACATGGCTACTCCCGTAAGCACAATGTATACCAACAATTACAACACAGTAAGCACACATATACAAAAATCATAATTTAGTTATCATTTTAGGAGTAACATATTAATTCACAATTCCAATGACAAACATGAACATACTAATCACAAGTGGTTCTCTCATTGAACCCACACCCAAACTGTTAGTGTATCGGAACGTGACACCTGATCCAATATACATGTGTCGGAACGTGACACTCGATCCAATATATGTGTCGGAACATGACACCCGATTTAATATATATATCAAAATGTGACACCCGATCCAGTCAGCAAAACCACAATCACAATTACACCTATAATGAACAATGTTCATACTCATATAATCAAGTAATAGGTTCATGGCATGTAATTGTTCCCACATAATCATTTCATTAAATAGATTGCATTTCCCATTCACATACATGCATGCATACAATGAAGTAATTAAAAAGAATACATCACACAACAGGAAATCAAACCATCACCTACCTTGAAACCAAGCCTGAATACTCCTAAGACACTTGAGCCTTCTATTTATGAAGTCTTTCAGCTTGTTCTTGGTCTATAAACAAGTAATTAATGCAAGGATCAATAAACAAGGTCTAATTTACCCAGATTATAACAAACTTATCAACCCAAGACCAAACTCATGATCCTAATGTTCAACTAGGGTTTTTCCCACCATCAACTTCAGGCCAAAACCCTCCCCTAACGATAATTACCCAAGATTCTAAGTTCTAGGAATTGAAATACGGATTAGGGGAGTAATTAACTTACCTTTAGGATATAAATCATGGAAAACTGTCGAGAATCGCCCTGGGTCGTCCCTTGGCTCTTAAGAACGAAGTTTTGTAGAAAATAACGAAATTGGGGTTTTTCCCCGACTTAAGTAGCGACTGTTCCACCACAATGGACTCTAACCCACCACAGCGTCCCCGCCCTTGCCGGATTAATCCCGCCTCGATGGCTTGCACGGAGACAGATACTCAGAATTTGAATTTCAATCTCCCATTTCACAACACACCTTCAAATCAAGACGTTCTAAAACTACTCTTTCACGCCAAGATCAGTTTCGGGAGTTATACTTTCCTGAATTTTTATTCCGTAAATCCGTACAGGCTCCTTAACGTCTTGGCTATCCACTCATGTGATCAAATTTATAATTAAATTACCCTTTCATTACCAGATTTCTCTAGACCTCACCTGACTCAGATTCCATCCGAATTTGGCCTAGGCTAAAAATTTTCAAGTTACTACTCAAAAGTTTTCTGTCTCGAATTCCTTCCCCATTGGCTTTTTCATAACGACGGTAATAGGTTGTTACAATGGGTCAAATCGGCTCCAAACCCCGATTCCAAAAATAAGGTTTAAATCTGAAACTTGCTACATAAATATGTTATCCAAGACATTTTGAACTCATCAGTGAAAATCATTTCAAAAATGGATTAGAATCTAGCTCATAATCATCATTTTACTTCAAAACTCAAGTTCTAGAAAACCTTTCACTTTGCCAATCAAAAATTCCAATTTTTTTATGTTAAAAACCACAATTGATAATAGAGAATTGAAAATTTAGGGTTACAAACACTTACCCAAAAGATTTAGCACGAGAATCCTCTTTAAAAATTGCTTCCAAGGATTTATCAAAACTCTAAATGGGAGAAAACAGGGTAAAACCCCAAAAAATCAGACAAAAGGCTCTCAGAACTCGCTTTCGCGAACCTAAGGTCGCTTACACGTTCATCACAATTGTGACCCATCGTTTGCTTAAGCAAACCCTGTAAAAATATGACCTTTTGATTTCGCGACCAGCCTTCATTAAAGTGAAGGTTGTGAAAGTAGCCAGGTACCGACGAATTCGAAGGTCGGGGGGGCTACCTCCTCGCCAACGCAACCTGTACCTTGCGAAACAGAACAACCTCTCGCTAACGCGAGGCATACCAGTTATCATGAAAACCAGTCAACTCTCAAAACTTTGAATGGACTCTCAAAATTAGTTCAAAACCTCGTACACACAAACCAAATATGTGACTAGACTATACTCGACGATCCGGATACAATGGAACCACAGAAACACGGTTTTGAGTTCTCCTTGACCGGGATTCTGTGTAAGTCACACGAAGCAAATATAACGCCTAAAAAGTCAAATCAAGCTCAGGCCTCTAAAAATTAACCAAGACCTCTCCTAAGCCTAGAAACATCCTCTGAATTCAAGGAAATTATGAGATATCCGATCAGATCATCCAAACCTCAAATATTGACCAAAGTCAATCTAAAGGCTAAAATCTCACAAATTTCCAACTTAGGACCTCAAATCAACGAAAAGACTCTAAATCTGAAGCCGACAACTTTCTTGGACCAATTTCCACATTTCAGAACAAATGAAATCGATGGAATTTCATTTCGAGACTCAAAACTTCAACAGACACCAAAAACCATTTTTAACAACTTTAGCCTTTTAAAACTCCAAAATTTCATAATTCACAACTTTATACTCAAAACTCAAAATAATTTCAACATCTAATCAGAAATGACTAAGGGTTTGTATCGGGAGGGGTAAAATGATAATTTTATGAAAATTTCTAAAAATGATCAACCAGTCATTAAAAAATCCACCTCGATAAATATTTAGCAAATGATAAGTTCAAATTCAAATAATTATTCTCATATCACCTGCTTACCATTTAAACTTTTTTCTTTCCTTTTTTGAATTTTCAATTTTTTATATTCGATATGCAAGTAGCAAATATTTTCTTAAAAACATTTGTGTATATATAAACCAAAACAAAAAAAAATATATGATTCTTTTAGAGGTGGAGATGAATTTTTTTTAAAAAAGAAATTCCTTTTAATTTTTTATAAAAGAAATAAAAAATGTGAAATGCTTTAGGGAATGAGGTAGGATTTAAAAAAAAAACTAATAAAATTTCTAATTTTATTTAATGGGAGGGGAGCCGGTGGTAGGGGTGAGTGGTTTGAGGGTAGGGGGTGAGATTTTTTTTTAAAAAAAAAACTCTAAGAAAAGAAATTTAAAATAATATTTTTGGGGGATTGGGGGGTTTGGGGAGCGGTACATGGGGATGTAGTAGGTGGGGTAAGAAAACTATTTTAAATATTATTTCAAACAAAATATAAAAATTCATTTTTTTAGGATATTTAATTTTTAACTAATACTAATAATTTATTATATTTTATCCATGTGGAAAAGATTTTTAAATAAAAAAGAGAGTGTAGTACACACACCAATACATATTAGTTGATGTATGTTTCTCAGACTAATGGGTGATAGTTGAAGTCTGAAATTCGCACTCTCAATAGTTTAGATATGAAACTTAAACAAATAAGATAGTTTAATTATATTTTTAACATGAGAAAACACATAACCACCCCCTTCCCTCCCTCGAACTTGGCAGGACAACGTACTTTAGCACTTAAACTATATGGGTGTTTAAATATTCCCTTAACATCTTTGAAGTGAATTATTTTCAACCCTCCAGACACCAGCCCAGTTGAAGGCTGGGTGTTGTTAAGCATGCATGTTTTCATTTGTCCACGTCCAGAGGAGAAGTTAGGATTTCAGACCTGTGGGTTCTAAATTTTAAAAAACGACAACAATCTTAACGTAAAGTAACAACTGTCAAATTAATGAATAAATATGCAAGTATTTAATTCACTAAAAAACGACGATTTGAATCCTAAAAATCACAAAAACACAAATTATGTTAATGAGATGTTAGTCATGTTTAAAAACATTATCTTAGACATTGTTATTGTAAAACTTAATTTAATAATATGAAGATTTGAGTAATTTAATTTAAAATTTTAAAATACTGTTTATAAAATATGAATACTTTTTTAATATAAATTTTGAACATTTTACTGTAATCTTCAATATTGTTCAAGCCAGTACGTACCACTCTCTCCTCAAATCGGATATTGGACCCTGTTATCAATAGGTTCTTTCAGCTACTAAGTGAGATTAAAATTATTAAATTCACCATTAACATTTTGGCACCTAAAACATATATTTTATTAGTTTCATTTTCACCTAGAACCATTAGTCTTCAAAAGTTAAAATTTTGAAAGCAAACAACAATTATTTTAATATAATCAATTATCAATATGTGGAATAACCTTACAAAAAAATAAGAAAAAAAATGAAAAAGAGGAGACAAGAGTACATAGTACATACCGGAGGGCAAAGGTTGGATAGTAGCAAAATCAAATCTATAATAAAAGTTAGAACCCTAACCTTTGAAAATAAATTTGGCTTAAAAGCTTTTCAATATCTGAGTAGAAATCAATAGTTACATATTGTTTTAGAGTACGACACAAAAACATTTTTTTGTTTTTCTTTTTCATTTAAAAATTTTCTTATTTGTATAAAATATTTTAATCTTTAGGATAGAAAAATTAATTCCAAAAACAAAGTTCCCACAACAAGTTTCAAACCCACGTCGCGCGAACAGAAGGAATTCGCTGGGTGTGTAGAGACCACTGGGCCACCCGCCTCACTATGCTTGTGGGTTCGCAGGAAATATGTATGTACTTTATATTTGATATTTCAATATGAATATTGGATCTACGGAAAAGCCAGTGGGTTCGTCCGAACCCCCTTTCGATACAGTAGCTCACGCTAATGATTTTAAAAAATAACTTACTAAATTATATACAACCCACCCGTTTCCAAAATAAAACTCGACCTATTTCTAAACAAATATCCCCTAAATCTCAAATTTCATTTCTAAACAAATATCCCCAAAGTCTAAACCTAATCTCAGTTTATTACGAGGGGATCTTCAACGCATATTGTGAAAGGATTTTTCAAATTTGTGGTGTTTTTTGATGAAAATAGAGTTACCAGGTTATTATTTTTTGTTTGGATGGTTGTAGCATTTGAGTTTAGGGTTTTGCCTAAAGCTTAATCTATTTTTTTTAATCTTTTTAGTTTGACAATGGATGTGTGCGTCACCTTGAGGTTTCACCATGGTGGAAAATTACGACAAAAATCTCGTATTAAGTATGACGAAGGTACTGTCACAAATTGTTTTGGTGTAGATATTGATAAATTCTTATACTTTGAATTTGCTAATTATATTTTTAAAAAATTGGCTATAATTGTTCTGGTTGTATTATTTATATTAAACCACCTAAAGCTTGTCTTGTTCTTGAAGTTAAAAGTGATAGAGATATTATGGGTGTTGTACCTCAGTTAAAAATGGAGATATTGTTGAACTTTATATGACTCATTTAGTTGAAGGACCTATTGTGGTCCCCCCCCTGAATTGGATATGCAAATGATGTGGGTGGGAATCTAATGTTATTTTTGATAAAGAATCTAGTTAAACATTTGAGGGTAGTGAGGGTTTAGGGTTTGAAGAGGCTGTACAACCTCAAGAATCTGTTGTGGGTGGTACATTTGTTGATGTTGGTGAAGACCTTGGTAGGACTTCTGCTAGTGTTTGAGAGGACTTGGGTAGGACTTTTGTTAGTGTTGGAGAGGACTTGGGTAGGACTTCTGTTAGTGTTGGAGATGACTTGGGTGGGACTTCTTCTGCTGGTGCTGCTGCTGCATATGATATTTTAGTAGTTGGATCTGATTGACCAAGTGAAATAGAAGCATGTGAAGATTCAGACAATGGAAATTTATTTGGTGAAAGAGAAGATGAGTATGGTAGCTAGTGATGTTCATGAGGAGGTTATAAATCTTAGTAAAGAGAAAATGGCTGCTAAAAAATGAAAAAAAAGGATTCTAGTTCTGAAGGAGTTGATTTGGGAAAACATGAGTTGATTTGGGATATAATGAATATTTATCCAAGAAACAAACACTTTAGAGGGTAAGATAGCTGGAGATGAATCCTACTTTGATTCAGATGAAGTTGTTTGTTTTAAAGTAGATATTGAATGAAGAGTTTGAGAGACTGGTCTTGCTTTTGAAAGAAAAGCAAAAAGAAATTAAAAAAAAAGTTGTCTTTGATCCTACTTGTCAGTTAATAGTTTGAGAGACTGGTCTTGCTTTTGAAAGTGTTCAGAAGTTTAGAGAAGCTATTACTAGATATGGAGTTCAAGAACATGTTGAATTAGATAAATATGTTAATGAAGCAACTAGGGTAAGGGTAAAGTGTACAACTGGTTGTCCATAGTTGTTGTTTAGAAGTCATGATTCAAGAACATGAGATTTTGTGGTGAAGAATTATAAACCAGTACATAAATATAATGGAACAACCAAAAATAAACTAATAAATTCAAAATACTTATCAGAAAGGTACAAGGACAGAATTATTACTTAGTCTGGCATTAGATTTTTTCAGTTTCAAAATTTAGTAAAGAAAGAGTTTGAGGTGTATGTTGGGAGGACTGTAGCAAGAAAATCTAAAAACATTGTGTTGCAACAAATTATGAGTGATGATGTGGAGGAGTTTAAAAGAATTCAAGATTATAGAGATGAGCTCTTAAGGAAAAATCCAGGCAGCACATGTGTGGTGAAACTTAGTGAAGAAACCTTTAAAGGTAGAAGAAAAATGTTCCAACCATTTTACATATGTTTTGATGCTTTGAAGAAGGAATTCAAAGCTGGAGCTAGAAGAGGTATAAGATTTAATGGTTTCTTCTTGAAAGATGTTGCTAAAGGTCAATTACTTGTGCTTGTATGATAGGATGGGAACAACCAGATGTTACCACTGGCATAGGCAGTGATTGAAGTTGAAAACACATTCACTTGGAGATGGTTTATTGTAAGAGATAATCTTGAGCTTGGAGATGTATCAGAATTGACAACCATTACTGATATGCAGAAGGTATTTTTCTTTTCTTTTCATTTATTCAGTAGGCGTTTTATTCATTAATAATACTTATGTTGTCTAATATGTTTGAATTTTCTTGAAGGGTCTTGAAAAAGCTATTCAATAGCTTCTGCCAAATGTAGAACAAAGAATGTGTGCAAGACACATTCTAGCAAACTGATCCAAGGATTGGAAAGGCACTGAAAGAAGAAACTGTTTTTGGAGATGTGTCATATCACAAATGAAAAAGAATTGAGAAGAAATTTGGATCATATGGAAAAGTTAAGCAATAAAATATGTGAGAACTTACTATGGTACAATATAGAGAGTTGGTCTAAGGTATACTTTAAGTTTTTTAGTTTTTGTGATAGTATTGACAACAACATGATTGAAAGCTTCAATTCATTAATTTTGGGGCCAAGACACAACTATCATCACAATGCTTGAAGAAATAAGGGTCAAAGTGATGAGAAGAGTAGGACAATTGAGGGAGTTCTATGATACTTGGATAACTTACATATCCAATGGCTCTAAAAGTATTGCAAGAGAACACAACAAAATCAATGAAGTGTAACCTTGAATAGAATGGTGAATTTAGTTTTTAGGTTAATGACAGTTGGGGTAACACATTTGTTGTGAATCTGAGCAATCAAACATGTGCTAGTAAATCTTGGATGCCAGGAAGTATACCTTGTTGTCATGCTATAGTTGCACTTCATTTTAGAAAATTGAAGCTCATTAACTATGTTACATATTGGTATAGCAAGGAGACGTATCTCAAGATCTATAATCACTACACTCAACCAGTACTAGCATGGAAATGTGGCCATAGTCAACCAACCCTTCTGTTATACCACCTGATATAAAAAAACTACTAGGAAGGCCTAGAAAGTGTAGGAGAAAGGAGCAAAATAAAAACAAGACAGGAAAATTGTCCAAAAAAAGTGTTGAGATGACCTGCAACCTTTGTCATGCAAAGGGTACAATAAGATGGGATGTCATTTGAATAATCAAGCTAATGCAGGTAGAGGAAGAGGAAGATCAAGAGGGACTAGTTTAGCAAGATCAAGTTTTGGTTCTTCTACAACATCAACACAATCACAATCAAGCACAAAGAGAGGAAAAGGTCGACCATGAGGTTCTACAAAATAGGTAATGTTTCTAGCAATAAATTCAGTTGTTATTTTACATCTTAATTACTCTAATATTTTTTATAATGAATTTATGTTATAGGCTAGTGTTACTGTTGTTGGTGGTGCCATTGGAAGAAGGAAGAGGGATTGGTGTTGCTATTAATGTTTTTTATGTTACTGAAAGGGAAAGAGGGATTGGTGTGGCTATTATTGTTGTTGTTGGTGCCACTGGAAGGAAAAGAGGAACTGGTATAGCTATTACTGTTGCTATTGGTGCCACTGGAGGGGAAGAGGGACTGATGTAGCTGTTAATGTTCCTGATGCTACTAGAAAGTGAAAAGAGGGACACCTTTTAAAAGACCAAGAATGGTTGGAACGAGAATACTACATATACAAAGTGGTTTTTACGATTCATAATGTATGTTGTCTTAATTATTTTACATGGAAACGATTATGCAGTTGTTATTGTATCAGTTTGATATATGTTTGTTTCTGAAATAATTATGCAATTGTGAATGCATTCTCTAATTTTATCTATACAATTATGCAGTTAAGACTACAATTTAGTGTTTACATTATGCAGTTGTGTTTAACTCTTTAGTTATTGATGGTTCTCTTATAACTTTGATAGTTTAATAGTAATATAACTCAACTAGTGAGTTGGGGTCGAGTCCCAAGGGAGTGGTTCGTACTTAAGAATCAATAGAAAAGCATAATTATGCTCCAGTCAATCATAGCTAAAAATATTTATGAAGAAAAACATGGTTTAAATTATAGGTGACACAAGTGTCAAATATCAAGGGGTTTTTGTTTGTACTATCAACTAAAACAATAAATAACACGAAAATATGAATATGGAGACGAGATTCTTAGGATGTGATAGGATTATGGGCCAAGGTAAACAACCGGGTAATTGCAATTAATAGTAAACAGCTGCAAATCAGTGAATAAGCTAGACTTTAGTGGGGATAAACTTTCTCTCGAAAAATTTACCCCGAATCAAATTGGTTTCTCTAGAACACCAATAAGCGGCAATGAAGCACAACCTTCGCTTTAGTCCATTCACTCTCTCGAGCTGAATGTGTGGAAAAGGGTTTAGGAATCACTCTCTCGTTCTGAACTCATGACAACCCAATACCCACATACCATCAATTCAGTAATTTTGGTTTTAAAACCTCTCTCTCGAGCAAGCCAAAAACACGAAGTTAAGATTGTATTTGCAACTACAACCCATTAAATTCAACCACAATTACTGAATGAAATCACTTTTAAACAGCAAATAAACTATCAATTAATAATACCCAACAATTAAATCAACTCATAATCACATAATCACACCCCAAGAATTGGGGTTTTAGCTAGACATAGTAAAAAGGTAAAAATCGTTACCAAGTTGTGTTTCCATCAACTGGGTACAATTGATATTGTCTTTACAAAGGTCTAAGATGAAGAATCTTCAACACTCACTTCGAATTTCTTAGAAATGGAAATCTTCAAATCTTCAAAGCTAAAGAGATATTGTCTCTCTATTCAGTTCTAAGCTCTCAACTTCAAAAACTGAAAAATAATATGTTTCAATACAAGATCATATACGAAGCTAAAAATTTAAACAACTATTTACAGTTGTCAAAAATTGTACTGCGAAGGTCCAGTCGACGCAATAAGTCGGGATCGCCGATCCACTCGGCGATCCGCCCTTTGGTCAATTCCATCCCCTTTTTGCTTTGGCCTTCAGCATCTTCAAGTTCTGTAACTTTGGGCGATATGGCACTGCATCGCGGAACCGTTCAGTGACTCGCCGACTACTCCTTTCTATCGATGACTTGATTTTCTCCTTCAGGGTTTGGCACACTGGAACATTAGGCGAGGCCAAGGCCATTCGGTGACTCGCCCAATGGGTTAGGCGATCCTCATGCCTTCTTTTCTTCGTTCTTTCAGCTACCTTGTTCCTTTTTGCTCAATAGTGTCCATGCTTTGTTCCTCCATCCAAATACCTGAAATTCAAGGATTTACATCAGTTATTGGTACAAAATATGCATTTGAGGACACTAAATCTATTCAAATAAAGCCGTGAATGAGTCCAAATCGTGGACTCATCAACACCCGCAACTTAAACTTTTGTTTGTCCTCAAGTAAAACTCAAGTTAAGTAGTGCAAAAAAGATGTCTCAAATAGTGCTACACAAGATTCAATCATGAATGCACACAAAAAGACTCAACTTACTCATGCAAAGATCAATCGTGCACTCAAAGAGTCAAGTAGTGACTCACCAATATCAAAGAATCTCAAGCTCACAATACTTGCTACAAATGCAAGCTCAAGCTCAACAAAGGTATTCAAATGCCCTCACACAAAGAATGATTTCATATTCACACACAATGGTTCAATAATTTAAAGTTCCAGAATCAAATGCAACGCTCACACTCACAAAGATGAACACAATGTATGATTTCACCCATAGGTTTGCCTGTATTTTCTAACCAACACTTGTTTCAGCTCACTCAAGATCAAAAAGATCTTTTCAAGGCTTGTAACGGGGCTGAGTGCAAAGGTATGGTCATTTAGGATCAATGACTACAGTCCTCATGAGATGTGGTGTGAACAACACTTCCTTTCCTTTTCTTCATCATTTTTCATTCGTGCTCACAAGTCATCCCATTATTCACTTTCCATGGATTGTTGGAAACCCCATTTTCTTTTCGCTTTCACAACTTTATTCCACAACTTTTTTCGTTCTTTTTCTTTTTCTTTCTTTTCCTTTTTATTTTTATTTTTATATGGAGGGGTTCCAATTTTTTAAACATGGGTCAAAAGGGGACCTTTTTGCACTTCTTGATTTACCTTCTCTTTTCACCACACCCTCAACTTAGACTTTTGTCCTAAGTTGTCTATTCAAACTAACCACAACTTTATGAGGATTATGGGTAATGGATAAACAAAGGTCATAGTTTCATCAAGTTTCTTCCAAGAAAAGATTAAGGCTCAAACGGGGTTCACACGCTCACAAGGTAGGCCACAAAAGAGGTATAATGTCAAATTGTTTCACACTCTTTAAAGTTGCCTAAGATCCTATCAAGGATTGCATCACTTAGTCAACCGGACCAACGGGAAAAATTTTAGGTGTCATCACATATGGTTCACGGTAAGCTCATCACATAAGGCATTGACACCAATGACAAACAAGACTCCACACTTTCGCTAGTGTGTAATGTTCATCACAAAAGACTCAATTCGATACTTGGCTAGTCACAATGAGATGCAAAGAGTTCACATATTATCTATGCAACTTCATTTGGCCTCATCGTAGCCGCACATTCATTTTTGTTTGATTATGAGCACTATTCAAGTCATCGGTATTGATCAAAACCGATACTCAAATTTGCAAAAGAACAACCATATTCAACACAAACAAGAGGTGGAATTTTTTTTCTGAAGGGTCAAAAATCATTTACAATTAAAAACAAGGAGCCACAAGCTCAACCTTCCACAAAAGCAGTGTAAAAACCAAAATATATAAACAAAACATCAATATTCACGTAAAGTCACACAAAAGGTGGACCTCACCCCACCACAAATAAAGTCATGTGTCCTCAAATAAAAACAAAAATATCCAAAAGTTAAAATGAAATAAGACAGAGAGGGAGGTAAAGAGGGAATCCTGTCTACACGGTCTCTCCATCTGTTTGGGTATCAGTGCCCGGTGCACCAGTATGGACTTGGGCATCAGTGCCCGGAGTCACCTCAGAAGGAACAGTAATAGCACTAGGAGTAGCCAAGGGAGTATCTGCTAAGGAAACCTACACAACAACATCTATCATGACCTCTTCAGTCTCAGTAAGGCCCTCACATGAAGCTTCCTCAACGACCTCAAGCATCTCCTCATTAGTCTACACCTCAGACTCAAGATCACCTGCTTTCTCAACTCTAATTTCATCTCTGGTGGTAGCCGATGGCATATCTGGTACATCTGGAATCTCTACCATCCCAAAGATCATAGACATGGCGGTGGACTTCAGCTGATCCATGTTACTCCTCAACACAGCAATAGCGGCCTTTAAGGCCGTCACCTCCTCGGTGGCCCCGTGGCCGCTCACACACCGCTATCCTAGCCGCAAGGGAGTCAATTGAAGTGTTCAAGGGTGTCACAGCATTAGCTAGGGCAATCTGAATCATGCTCGGAATGGAGGCCTCGAGTCTGGTAACCCGACGATCCACAGAATGGGAAAGCTGCCCATCCGGAGTGTCACGACCCGAGTCCACACCCTGGACGTGGTCGGCACTTAAGAACCATTGTTGGTCCGCAAGCGAACCCTCATCCTAGCTGACTATAAGCGAAAGACTAACTTAAGCATGCAAAAGCTTAAAACTGAATAAAATTCAATAAACGTAACTTTTCAAAACTTTAACTCAAATGAACAACTTAGACTAAAAATAATATATTCAACTCGCCATAAAATAGGCACTTAAGTCTTTAAAACATTTAATAAAATAAATGAATAATACAAACTTCTCAACTATACTGACTATCTATGAAGCCTCTGACTGATAACGATAGAAGTCGAGACAAGACCCACGACATCCTGGCTGAACTGAAAAGTAAATGAAATCCTCTAAAAGCAAGGAGGATCACCACATCTAACTCGAACTCTCGGTTGTATCAACGAAGCTCATGTTGATGATCCTGAATACATGTGTCTACATCATGAGAAGATGTAGGCCAAATGGCTCAGTACGTGGAATGTACGAGCATGTAAGAGGAATTCTAAAGCATAACATAAGACTGAAACTTGATAAAAAGAAGCATACTTACCTCTTTTCAATCTTGCTCAACTCAAGGAATACTCAAGGATACTCAAAACTACTCAAACTTACTCAACTCAGAAGTACTCAAGGATAAGATACTCAACTCAAAGATATGATATTCGACTCTGGGTACTCAACTCTGGATACTCAACTCAATATGACTGAACTCATTTCAATATAAAGCAATTTAACACACGTACAATATAAAGAAACAAATTATTTAAAAATGTGTTGTCAACTCTGTGTGTATGCAATGATATAACATAACTCTGAAATGTATGGAAAAAATACAATTAACTATGTATATAATAAGAATACAATAACTTCTGTGGGAGATTCTCTAATCGACAATCAACACTATGAGCCTAAGTGATGGTACAACGTTTTACCTCACGTTGCCAAGGACCGTCATATACCTTTCCATCGGTATAGAACCTGAACTACTAAGTGGATTCACTAGTCTATGCTAAAAGCATCTTAAGGAGTCATTTACAAAGTATGGTCCTTTACTACCCATGATGACTACATGGTTTATGGAGACTTGAGTTATCTGAACTCGCATCCCCATATCGGAGCTCAATACTACTCCCAAAATATACTTAGCTCATATGTTTGTAAAAACAAAACTCTTTCTGTGATTTGAGATAATTGCTCAAAAACTTAGCTCAAAGGCTATCTTGGAAATCAAGGTTTCCTCTCTTGCTTTATTATGAAAGCATTTACTCTTTAACTGAAAACTAGCCCAAAGGCTCTTTACTGAAACACTAGCTCAAAGGCTCTTTTGAAAATCTCAGTTTTCCGTTCTTATTTAAATGTGAAAACATTTTAAACTCTTTTGGGAATACATAGTCCCCATATCTTTTGAATAAATGAACTTCAATTTTACTCTTTACTGAACTCAAAACTTAAGTCTTAAAACAAAGTTTAAACATTTGTAAAAGACTTCTTAAAATATGGTTCATGCCGAATGATGGTCATGAACGACTCAATGCAAGGTTTTCAATAACCATAGATAGAACTCAATACTTGGAACTCAACAACTTCAATAATACTACTCATCTCAAGATTTTTCGACTTATAGTGTTCATGCGGAATTATGGGCATGAAATATTCAACTCAAGTACTCAAAGATACTTCTCAAAAGGGATTAGGAACTCAACACTTAAAGGCTTAGAACTTGAAGATACCACTTCTCTGAAAGATGCTCAACTTACAAAGTTCATGCGAAATTATGGGCATGAAACAACTCAACTCGATGGTCTACATAACTAAATGGAACTCATGAAAATGACTCTTCTTATTCTCTGACTTACTTCCTCAAAACTTAGTTCAAATCGATAGTTGACCTCAAAGGATTCACAATTGAACTCAAAGGCTTTCTTGAACTCTACTCTTAACTCTCTCTTGAATGTGAATTATGAATTCAAGAGTTATGGTTCATGGTAGGAAGGATATCGTGACGATAAAGTGAACTCATGAACACATTCTCCTCATTCTCATACTCACTTTCTCGAGTCTTGAAACAAGTTATTTAAATTAGTAGAAGGTTCTTCAAAGAAAACTCAAAGGGACTATCTCAAATGTTCGAAAGAACTCTCAAGGCTTAACTCTTAACTCTACCTTGAATTTGGATTTATGGATTCAAGGTTATGATTCATGTTCATGGATGATTTCTAGATGTTTAAAAGTCATTTAGAGTAGTTAGAATCAATGGAAAATGTTAGGACACTTTAGAATAACTTAAATAGGCTAAACGATGCAAAACTGGTTTAAAACGCCGATCCGAAAGCGTCCCTGGCGCGCTGCGCCAACCCCCAATTTACTGGGGCTCGTTTCTAGCACACTGCTGGCGCGTCGCCCCAGCCTACCTGGCACAACGGGAGCGTGTCGCGCCAGCATTGCCCCAAGCAAAACTGATGAACTTTTCCTCTCGTTTTCTGACCTTAAATCGCTTTTAATCGATTTATTTTCTCAAGATTTCCTTAGATTCAATTACCCAACCTAAGTACACACTAATCCACTCAAAACAATCACTTTCATCTCAAGAAATCATCAAAACCCCAACAAAACAAGAGTTCGAATGAACTTCAAGAACACCTCTCAAGAACATGAATCCTTCAACTGTTGAGAATGAAATTACGCTGAAAATAACATGTTTGGCGTGTGGGTGAACTAACCCAACATTATGGAAGCTTACATACCTCTTAGGGATCAAACCCATGGCGACAATCCGCAACAACTCTCAAGAATTTTGACGAACGTTTCGATCATTTCTCTTTTCTCCTCTTCTCTCTTCTTCTTTTCTCTTCTTGAACTCTCAACTAAAACCCTAGGCGTAAACTAGGATTATTAAACTGAACCTAATCATATTAGACCCCTAAAATATTATTAAAAACGAATTAAATCTGATTGGGTAAGTAAAACACCAAAATAACCCTCTAATATCCGGTTTTGACTTTCCTTTTCTAGACAGCCCAACTTCGAATGAACATATCTCCCTCATACGAACTCGAAACTGGGTAAACTTGGTGGTGTTAGAAAGATAATTCAAAGATCTTCCCTACGGTATCTGGTATCACACCTAACTCATCTTGAGCTAGCAGTGATGGTCATTTGAAGTCGACCCAAAACTCATACTTAGCTTAACTTGCAAAATTTCCGATTTTGCTATTTCCAATTTAATTCTTTTTGGAACTCAAGGTGCTACATCTAGTGACCTTAACACTTAAGAAATTTTTAATTTCTTGGTAAAATCTCACTTACTATGAAGAATGGTTCGAGTCTTAGTTCGAAATTTTTTTCTAAGGTGTTACACGGAGTAATGAAGCCTGAGTGAGCGGGGCCCGGGAGATAGGAGCAGCATCAGGTCTAGGAGGCAGTGCAGCAACAGAAGAACTAGGAATATCAGAAGGGACAGCACAAGAAGTACCTGAAGCCCTAAGGGCCGGAATAGGCAAATATGCCTCTGCAGGTACTGAGTCTGTGTCTACAACCGGGGAAAAGTCCACCGGGGCTGCCTTCTTCTTCTTTTCTGCTTCATCCTTCAAATATTCAGCCTCAATCCTTCGAATATCAGTAGAGGATATGGTAATCACTTCCACATCCATCTTTACATCTCTCAGAACTCGAGCCCGTCTGCATAGCTCAGTAATCAGCACCGGAAATGAGAGTAAGGTCTGGCGCTGTTTGGCCCTCATGACGCTATAATCATCCCCAGATTAAGCCTCGTCTCATCAATGATGCAACCTAGACAGGCTGCCTTGGCATGCCGGAGAATCGACTCGTTCTGGGATGGCATAATAGTACTGCTGATGAAGCCAAACCAGAATCTTACAGTTATGTTTAGATCCTTCTTCTCAATAGGTGCTACAACTTTCAGCCATTTGGGGCCCCCGTCTGATGTGAAGGGAGCTAACCACTTCTTCATAGTTTCTAATGTGGTAGTCCGGATCATGTGTTGGCAGTCGTCATCAATATCATTAGGACAGTCTAGGACAGCATTGATAGCCTCACTATCACACTTGACCTTCTTTCCCCGAACTACTACATAATCAACCGGTGTAAATGCAGTTGCTTGCTTCTTCTTCTGTGGTATCAAGGTCCCATAAGAAGCATAGAACTCCCGAACCTTATTTGGAATATACGTGCCGTGGGGCTTTGTGAAGATCTGGAAATTATGAGACTTCAGACATCTCATAATCACGGGGTACCTATCAATCACACCATCAGTGGACAGGCGATTCTCCTCAATGATTGTCCTCAGCCCCTCAGTCTTTAATCTATTCATTGACTTGGGAAGTGGACCCAGTACAGGAGGTGTTAAGACTACAGCCTGCTCTGGAATTAGAGGAGAAGAAGTGGTGGGTGGAGGAGTCCTGATCCTAGAAAAATCATGCATTCTTTTTAACGTAGCTCTGCCATCTGTGCTACTACCAACTCATCATCATCAGAAGCTATGGTCTGAGGCTCCTAATGCTCACCCTCACTCTCAGAAGTGGTGAGGTAAGTGTCATAGATGTCGTCACTGTCGGAGCTTGCCTCCGGTGACGCAGGTGTTTTGCCTTTACCCTTGCCTTTCCCACCAGTTGTGGGGAGTTTTGTGGTTTTGCCCCTAGATGCAGTTGCATCCTCATTGAGTGCAATCCCTTTTGCTTTCCTTCGGGATGGCATGTTTCTTCCTACAACTTTAGATCTAGCCATGTCTGCAAAACATCGAGAAAAAGTTAGAAATAATTCAGTTAAAATCACAGAAAAATAGTTGCAAACAGACTCGCCGAACCGGTCGGCGAGTCGCCAAATCTCTTTGGCGAGCTAGATCAGGCTCGCCGAAAGGACAGGCTCTAAAATTTCAGAAAAAATTGACAAGTCGGCAATGGGAAGGCCTTTTGGCGAATCGCCGACAAAATTCAGCGAGTGAGGGTCATCCCGCCGAAAGTTACAGTGCAAAAAGGATACAAGGGTGCAGACAAAGGGCAATCAAGAAGACTTTCGGCGAGTCGTTGAGTGCCTTCGGCGACCTTAGGCTTCTCGTTGAAAGTTACAGAATTCAACAACACATTTAGCATGAAATTAAATGAGAGATGAGGAACTTTGGCGAACCGCCGAGTGGTTCGGGGAGCTCGATCCAGCTCGCCAAACGACCCAACGTGCCTACATTCAACCCAACTTCTTGAATTCAATCCCGCAACCCCCGAAAACAAAATCAAAGCATGCACTACTCAAATTAAAACTAGACCCATAACACCCATTACCCCGAGATACTCAGACTTCTCCCTTTTTTTGTCAAATTAGGCCAATTGACGACTTTTGCCCTTAAGAATGATGTCATCCGTTCTATCATTGGGCAAATTACGACGTTTGGCACAAATACGGGCTACTCAGACTTCACCCAACTAAACCCAACGACATGCAAGCACAACCCCACAAAATTTAAATCATTTTAACGCACATAATTACGGGATTTCAACATTCAAAACAATATCGACAAGATTATCAAATTAAAATAGGCATTCAAACAAATTAACACTATCAGAGAGGCCCAGCACACAACAACAAGATAAGATCATTTGCATAAGAGTACAAAATTAATAAAAATAAACTCGGGGTTCGGAAAACCAACCTTTTATGTCGAAAAAATAAAATTGAAATGCTAGGCGGCAGTATAATCCAACTCCGAGCACCAATCAACAACTCAAATACAGTTAAAACGCAAGAAATATAGAAAATACTAAACGGGTGTAAGTTTGTGAGGGTAGAAAGTGAGGGAAAGTGAAAAGTTTAAAAGTTTGAACATTTGGCCATACAAAAACCATCCAGTTCTTGCCCATTCGGCGACATTAGTCGTGCTCGCCAACCCACTCGGCAACACGCCGAGTGGTCACTTACCTTGCCGAGTTTTATAGGGCCATCAGTTGATTTGGGGGTCCAAACGGCGGTATAGATCGCGATCGTCGATCTGGTCAGTGATTCGCCAATAATTTCCTGGGTTCCCCAAGTTTTACAGACTCTAAGTTAAAATTGCCTTGAGTCCAACGGCGGTCTGGGTCGGGGTCGCCGACCTCTTCGGTGATGCGCCGACTGGACCTTTGGCTTGCTAATTTGCATTTTTCACTCACTTTCCACACGTCGACCTACACAAACAACACACCATTATTTCTTAAAGCAAAAATAAAGCGGTAAAAGCTTGGGTTGCCTCCCAAGAAGTTCCTTAGTTAACGTCGTGGCACGACCCAAGTCCACACTTTATCTCCATTTTTGGGGTTGACCTTAGTGTCACTAAGTAACTCCTCTTGTTTGTTTGGGTGGAGATGAGGCCATACATGACCCACGAGGGTTTCAATTAGCTGGATAGATCTAGAGTGAGAGCCAATCATCTGATTTAGCACTTCAACATTCTCCTTCATCTCTTCTAGCACTCTATCATGCCCATTGACCTTTTGGAGAATGATTGAGAGCATTCCTTCGACACGTCCTTAGGATATATCTATCCTTCCTTTTGCATTGGACTTCAATCTCCATTATCTTTTTGGTCAACTTATCCAGTTGAATTATCAGTGCGGCCAACACGAAGTCCCTCTCTACTTCTTGGTTTGTTTCAACCATGTGATCAAGCAATTGGGGTGCTATCACATAGGGTTGTTGTGCAATACCACCCGGGATGAGTTGATCAGCCAACACCTTGTTCCCGGGACCAAGACTTCTGTAAAAACATTCTAGGAGGACTACATCGAGAATTTCATGAGTTGGGCATTGAACTAGCAATGCTTTAAACCTTAGCAACGACTCATGAATCTGTTCACCTTCCAATTGTTTGAAGGTTAGGATGTGATCCCTGAACATCATCACTTCTAACGGAGGAAAATCCATTTGTTTGCAATTACTGCCCGACATGCTCACCTCCTCTATTTCAAAGCACAAGCAAACAAAACTAAAAATTAAGTAAGTATCACTTCAACTAACAAGAACAAACATTCAACTTAACTAAAAATTCTCAAGTAACACCACTCCCCGATAGCGGCGCCATTTTGATTTCAACGCTATTAAAGATACTTCATCCAATACTAAGCATCATCGATAGTTCAATAGTAATATAACCCAACTAGTGAGTTGGGGTCGAGTCCCAAGGGAGTGGTTCGTACTCAAGAATCAATAGAAAAACATAAATATGCTCTAGTCAATCATAGGTAAAAATATTTACGAAGAAAAACATGGTTTAAATTATAGGTGACACAAGTGACAAATATCAAGGGGCTTTTGTTTGTACTATCAACTAAATCAGTAAATAACACAAAAATACGAATATGGAGATGGGATTCTTGGGATGTGATAGGATTATGGGCCAAGGTAAACAACCGGGTAATTGCAATTAATAGTAAACAGCTGCAAATCAGTGAATAAGCTAGACTTTAGTGGGGGTAAACTTTTTCTTGAACAATTTACCCCGAATCAAATTGGTTTCTTTCGAACACCAATAAGCGGCAATGAAGCACAAACCTTCGCTTTAGTCCATTCACTCTCTCGAGCTAAATGTGTGGAAAAGGATTTAGGAATCACTCTCTCGAGCTGAACCCATGACAACCCAATACCCATAGACCATCGATTCAGTAATTTTGGTTTTAAAACCTCTCTCTCAAGCAAGCCAAAAACACGAAGTTAAGATTGTATTTGCTATAACCCATTAAATTCAACCACAACTACTGAATGAAATCACTTTTAAACAGCAAATAAACTATTAACACTACAAGAAAAACAGTCTCTAAGGAAGGGAAATCCAGTCCCTGAAAGTTGAATTCTGGTCTCAATTGAGCAACTGAGACCAGAAAAATCTGGTCGCCACTCGTCCTAGATACTTCCGTCGCTACTGGTCAATAAGGATGAGCTCAAAATTTTGGTCCCTAAAATGTTTTGGGACGAGAAAAACTCAGGTCGTGAACTCCTTTTAGCGACTACAAATCTGGTCTCAAATAGAGCATTTATATCTTGGTATCCAGGTCGTTAAACCTCTTTTTGCGACCTTACGCAACCTGGTCCAAGTATATTTTCACAAACGAGTGTACCAGCTGGTCTTAGAATACAGTAAGGTCGTTAGAGACCATTAACAATCTGGTCATAGAATAGCTTTAGCGACCTTAACAAACTGGTCCTAGAGTAGTTTTAAAGACGAACAATAGGCTGGTCCTAAAATAGCTTTACAGGCGAGCATGATTTCTAATCCTAGCTTATACATTAGAGACGAGCAATAATTCTAGTCCTAAATTGGCCTTTAGAGACGATCAATAATTGTGTTCACCATTGATCCTAGAGCCATTAATATCACAAAGAATCTAAATTTATCGACAAATATCAAATTAGAGAGAGGGCAAGAAGATAGAGATTAGAGTACGATTGATTACAATAAATTGGTTAACATCCCATAATGTTCAATATTTGCTTAACCAAAAAACTTATATAACATCCAAAGTATTGCAAAATTTTCATAGCAAACTAATAATGAGTTGGTGCATCTTCTAAACTTGTATCTTCACTAAAGAATGAACAAAGGTCTGGCAGAAAACTTAAAACTTCAATCTTTGTCAAGTGATATCCAGAACATCAACAAAACCTACAAGAAATAAGACAAATCTGTTAGAGAACTTTACGATACATTAACAACGAATCCAACATCTTTTTTGAAGAACCACAACTAAATAACATTTGATAGAAAATGGAAATAAATGGAACGAATGAATAGCATAAAAGACAAGTTGGATTAACGACACAGCTGGCAACAAACAGTAAAACAGAGTAGCTGGAAGTAAATTATAAAACACACAGCAGTTACTGGTTGCAGTGAGGAATTTTAAAACCAAAATTTATGCCATTATGCAGCTTTGCAGAAAATAAAAAAATGAGCCAGCATAAAAAAAATTGAACAGTTGCGAAAAAGTTCTACAGTTGCCTCACCTCAGCTCGTCTCCTAGCCTAACCTACTTCGTTTAACCAAATTGAGAGTTCAAATTTAGAGAACTTTGAGATACATTAACCAAGAATCCAACATCTTTTATGATGAATCACAACTAAATAACATTTGATAGAAAATGGAAAAAAAATGGACTGAATGAATAGCATAAAAGACAAGTTAGATTAACGACGCAGCTGGCAACAAACAGTAAAACAGAGTAGCTGGAAGCAAACTCTAAAACACAACAGCTGCTGGTTGCAGTGTTGCAGCAGTGAGGAATTTTCAAAATCAAAATTTATGCCATTATGCAGCTTTGCAGAAAATAAAAAAAAAAGAGCCAGCATAAAAAAAAATTGAACAGTTGCGAAAAAGTTCTAATATTGCCTCAACTTAGCTCGTCTCCTAGCCTAACCTATTTCATTTAACCAAATTGAGAGTTCAAATTTAGAGAACTTTGAGATACATTAACCAAAAATCAAACATCTTTTACGATGAATCACAACTAAATAACATTTGGTAGAAAATTTAAATGGGAGTTCACTTCAACTTAAAAATGAATTTAAATGACAAA
>JAJOOD010010473.1:0-21049 GCA_029582525.1 Solanum tacnaense | reverse complement strand
TAGAGGGGGATAGGGGATAGAGGAGGGGTAGAGGGGGAGGGAGGTAGAGGTGGGAGCGAGTTAGAGGAGGGAGAGGTAAAGCGGGGGAGGGGTAGAGGGGAGGGAGGTAGAAGGGGGTATAGGGAGGTAGAGGGGGGGTAGAAAAGGGTAGAGGGGAGGGAGAGGTATGGTGGGGGGTATAGGGAGTGGGGGTGGTATGGTGGGGTATTGTGGAGGTATAAGAGTGTGGGGGGGTTACGAGGGGATGGGGGTGCCTCAGGGCGAGCGTCCTAGAGGCGGGGATAGGGGGTGCCTCGGGGCGGGCGTCCTCGAGGCAGAGCACTCAAATTTTTTTTCTCAAAAAAATTTATGAGGACCTCCCTAATGATGAGTAACCTTCTTAACATCATTTTTGAACTTCCATTTCCGCATTTACAAACCTTTTTTTAGAAATCGCCCAAATTTTGGATCTGGCGCCCAGAGCATCCAAAAAAAAAAATCTCAAAATATATTATGAAGACCTCCGTAATGAGTTAGGGAATCTTCACGTATACTCACACAATTTTTTCAACGCTCATTTACCCATTTACAAGCCCTTTTTACAAATCGCCCAAATTTCCCAACTTTTCATGCGTTTCATGGATTTGGCGTCCGAAGCACACAAAATCTTTTTCTCAAAAAATCTTATGAGGACCTCTGTAATGAGTTGGGGAAACTTCACGTGTAATCACACCATTTTTAACGGCCATTTTCGCATTTACAAGTCCTTTTTTACAAATCTCCCAAATTCTCTAATTTTTTGTGTGTTACACATGGATCTGGTGCTCGGAGAACTCAAAATATTTTTTTCAAAAAACTTTATGAGGACCTCTGTAATGAGTTGAGAAACTTTCACGTATACTCACGCTATTTTTGTAACGCTCATTTCCGCATTTAGAAGCCTTTTTTTACAAATCGCCCAAATTTCCCAATTTTTCGTATGTATTATTATTAGCCCATGGATCTGGCGCTCGGAGCACCCAAAATTTTTCTCTCAAAAAAATTTATTAGGACCTCCATTATGAGTTGGGGAACCTTCACTTATAATCAAGCCATTTTTTAACGCTCATTTCCTTATTTACAAGCCCTTTTTTACAAATCGCTCGAATTTCCCAATTTTTCGTGTGTATAGCCCAGGGATCTGGTGCACGGAGTACCGTAAAATTTCTTCTCAAAATACTTTGAGGACCTCCGTGATGAGTTAGGGAACCTTTACGTATACTCACATCATTTTTTTAATGCTCACTTCCGCATTCAAAATCCTTTTTTTACGAATCACCCAAAATCTCTAATATTTGGTGTATACTAGCCCATGGATCTGGTGCCCGGAGCACCCAAATTTTTTTTATCAAAAACTTTAGGAGGACCTCCGTAATGAGTTGGGGAACCTTCACATAAAATCACACCATTTTTATTACCCAAATTCCTCAATTTTTTGTGTGTATTAGCCCATTCATCTGGCGCTGAGCACCCAATTTGTTTTTTCTAAAACAACTTTATGAGGACATGCGTAATGAGTTGGGAACCTTCATGTATACTCAAACCATTCTTTTAATGCTCATTTCCGCACATGGATCTTTCGTCCAGAACACCCAAAACTTTTTTCTCAAAAAACATTATGAGGACCTCCGTAATGGGTTGGGGAACCTTCGAGTATACTCACACCATTTCTTAAACGCTCATTTCCGCATTTACAAGACCATTTTTACGGATCGCCTGAATTCCCTGATTTTTCATGTGTATTAACACATAGATCTGGCGCTCGGAGCACCAAAAATTTATTTCTCAAAAAATATTATGAATACCTCCATAATGAGTTGGGGAACCTTCACATATATACCCATACCATTTTTAACGCCCATTTCCGCATTTACAAGCCCTTTTTACGAATCTCCCAAATTTCTCGATTTTTTCTGTATATTAGCCAATGGATCTGGCGCCCGGAGCACCCAAATTTTTTTCTCAAAAAACTTTATGGGAACTTTCGTAATGAATTGGAGAACCTTCATGTATACTCGTACCATTTTTAACGCTCATTTCCGCATTCACAAGCCCTTTTGTTAAGAATCGCCCGAATTTCTCAATTTTTCGTGTGTATTAGCTCATGGATCTGGCGTTCGGAGCACCCAATTTTTTTTTCTCAAAAAGCATTATGACGACCTCGGTAATGAGTTGGGGAACCTTCACGTATACTCACACCATTTTTTAACACTTATTTCCTCATTTACAGGCCCTTTTTTACAAATCGCCTAAATTCTCCGATTTTTCATGCGTATTAGCCCATATGGCATTCGACGCACCCAAAATTATTTCTCAAAAAACTTTATAAGGACCTCCGTAATGAGTTGTGGAATTTTGATACATACTAACACCATTTTACACCAATTTCCGCATATAAAAGGCTTTTTTTACGAATCACTCAAATCCCCCTATTTTACGTATGTTAGCCCATGGATTTGGAGCCTAGAGCACCCAAAAAAAATCTCCTTAAAAAACTTTATGAGGACCTCAAGAATACTCATACTATTTTTTTAACGTTCATTTCCGTATTTACAAGGCCTTTCTTTTACAAATCACATGAATTCACCGATTTTGTGTGTGTCTTAGCCCACGGATCTAGCACCCGGAGAACCTAAATTTTTTTTCTCAAAGAACTTTATGAAGACCTCTGTAATGAGTTGGGAAACCTTCACGTTTTCTCACACTATTTTTCAACACTCATTTTCGAATTTACAAGCCGTTCCAAATTTCTAGCGAAAAAATGGCCAAATTTTTTCATTAACGTCCGTTAAAACCTTTGTAATGGAGTTAGTTCGTCCCAAGGGGCAAATGAGCTCATTTTCAAAATCAAACGAGCTCTAAAGAATTAAACCCATATTTTACCGATTTTCGTATGTTATAGACCATGGATTTTTTGTGACCCGGATTTCCGATAAAAAAATGACCAAAATTTTTCATGGACGTCTGTTAAGACCTTAGCAATGGAACCTATTCGTTTTGAGGGGCAAACAGGCACATTTTTGAGTTCAAACAAGCCCAAAGTAGGTAAACCCAGATTTTCCCGATTTTCGTGTGCATAGTCCATGGGTTTTGTCTGATCCGAAATTTCGACAAAGAATGGCCAAAATGTTTCATGAACGTCTTTTAAGACCTTAGCAATGGAGTCAGTTCGTCCGGAGGGGCAAACAGGCGCATTTTAAAGTTTAAACGAGCCCCAAAGTAGGTAAACCTAGATTTTACCGATTTTCGTGTGCTAGTCCATAGATTTTTGGTGATCCGAATTTCTGGCAAAAAAATGGCCGAATTTTTTTCATGGAAGTCTGTTAAGAACTTAGTAATGGAGTCAGCTCGTCTCGAGGGGCAAACAGGTGCATTTTCAAATTCAAACGAACCCCAAAGCAGGTAAACACCTATTTTGCCGATTTTCGTGTGCGATATAGTCCATGAATTTTGTGTGATCCAGAATTCCGGCAAAAAAATGGCCGAAATTTTTCATGGATGTCCGTTAAGACCTTAGCAATAGAGCCAGTTCGCAACAGGCGCATTTTCAAGTTCGAATGAGCCCAAAGCAGGTAAACCCAGATTTTGCTGATTTTTGTGTGCTAATATTAATCCATAGATTTTTTGTGATCTAGGATTCCGGCAAAAAAATGGGCGATATTTTTCATGAACGTCTGTTAAGATTTTAGCAATGAAGCCAGTTCGTCCTGAGGGGCAAACATGTGCATTTTCAAGTTCAAACGAGCCTCAAAGCAGGTAAATCCAATTTTTTTGCTAATTTTCGTGTGCTATAGTCCATGGATTTGTTGTGATTTGGGATTTCGGCAAAAAAAATGGGCGAAATTTTTCGTGAACGTCCGTTAAAACCTTAATAACGGAGCCAGTTCATCCCGAGGGGAAAACATGCGCATTTTCAAATTCAAACAAGCCCCAAAGCAGGTAAACCCAAATTTTGCCGATTTTGGTAAGCTATATAGTCCATGGATTTTTGGTGATGCGAAATTTCGATAAAAAATTGGCCGAAAATTTTCATGGACGTCCAGTAAGACCTTAGTAATTGAGCCAGTTCGTCCCGAGAGGAAAACAGGTGCATTTTAATGTTCAAACGAACCCTAAGGCAAGTAAACCCAAATTTTGCCTTTTTTGGGTGCTATACTCCATGGATTTTTGGTGATCCAGAATTCTGGCAAACAAATAGCCGAAATTTTTCATGGACGTCCGTTAAGACCTTAGAAATGGAGCGAGATTGTCCTGAAGAGGCAAACAGACACATTTTCAAGTTCAAACGAGCCCCAAAACAGATAAACCCAGATTTTGCCGATTTTTGTATGCAATAGTCCATGGATTTTTTGTGATCTAGAATTTCGGTAAACAAATGACCAAAATTTTTCATGGGCGTCCGTTAAAATCTTAGCAATGGAGCCAGTTCGTCCCAAGGGTAAAAAAGGCGCATTTTCAAGTTCAAACGAGCTCTAAAGCAGGTAAACCCAAAATTTGCCGATTTTCATGTGCTATAATCCATTGATTTTTCGTGATCCAAAATTTCGGCCAAAATATGGCTGAAATTTTTCATAAACGTCTGTTAAAACGTTAGCAATGGAGCCAGTTCGTCCCGAGGGGAAAACATGCGCTTTTTCAAGTTCAAACGAGCCCCAAAGCAAGTAAACCCAAATTTTGTTGCTTTTTGTGTGCCATAGTTAATGGATTTTTGGTGATCCAAAATTCTATCAAAAATATTGCTGAAATTTTTCATGGACGTCCATTATGACCTCAGCAATAGAGCCAGTTTGTCCCGAGTGGCAAATAGGTGCATTTTAAAGTTAAAACGAGCCCCAAAGTAGGTAAACCCGAGTTTTACAGACTTTTGTGTGCTATAGTCCATTGACTTTTTGTGATCTAGAATTCTGACAAAATAATGGCCTAAATTTTTCATGGATATCCATTAAGACCTTAGCAATGAAGCCAGATCATCCCGAAGAGGCAAACAGATGCATTTTCAAGTTCAAACAAGCCCCAAAGCACGTAAACCCAAATTTTGCCAATTTTTGTATGTTATAGTCGATGAATTTTTTGTGATCCAGAATTCCGGTAAAAAAATGACCAAAATTTTTCATGGATGTCCGTTAAGATCTTAATGATAGATCCAGTTCATTCTGAGCGAAAAGCAAGCGCATTTTCAAGTTTAAACAAGCCCCAAAGTTGGTAAACCAAAATTTTACCGATTTTTATGTGTTATAGTCTATGGATTTTTTGTGATCCGGAATTTCGGCCAAAAAATGGCCAAAATTTTTCATGGACGTCTATTAAGACATTAACAATAGAGCCAATTAGTCTAAAGGGGCAAACAACTGCATTTTCAAGTTCAAATGAGCCCAAAGCAAGTAAACCCAGATTATGCTGATTTTCGTTTGCTATAGTCCATGGATTTTTTGTGATCCAGAATTTTGGTAAAAAATGGCTGAAATTTTTCACGGATGTCTGTTAAGACCTTAGTAATGGAACCAGTTCGTCCCGAGGGGCAAACAAGTGCATTTTCAATTTCAAATGAGCCACAAAGCACGTAAACCTAAATTTTACCAATTTTCGTGTGCTATATAGCCTATGAATTTTTCGTGTTCCGGAATTCCGGCAAAAATAATGTCCGAAATTTTTCATGGACGTCCGTTAAGACCTTAGCAATGAAGTCAGTTCGTCCCGAGGGGTAAATGGGTGCATTTTAAAGTTCAAATGGGCCCCAAAGCAAGTAAACCTAGATTATGCCAATTTTCGTGTGCTATAGTCCATGGATTTTTTGTGATCTAGAATTCCGAGCAAAAAAAGGCCAAAATTTTTCATGATCTTCCGTTAAGACCTTAGCAATGGAGCTAGTTCGTCCTGAGTGGCAAACAAGTGCATTTTGAAGTTCAAACGGGTCTCAAAGCAGGTAAACCCATATTATTCCAATTTTCATGTACTAGTCCATTTTTTGGTGATCCGAAATTTTTCATGGACGTCCTAAGACTTTAGTAATGGAGTCAGTTCATCTCGAAGGGCAAACAGACACATTTTCAAGTTCAAATGAGCCCCAAAGCAGGTAAACCCAAATTTTGCCAATTTTTGTGTGCATAGTCCATGAAATTTTTGTGATCTAGGATTCCGGCAAAAATATTGCCAAAATTTTTCATGGATATTCGGTAAGACCTTACTAATGGAGCTTGTTCGTTTCGAGGTGCAAACGAGCAAACATTAAAGTTCAAACGATCCCCAAAGTAGATAAACCCATATTTTACCAATTTTTATGTGCTATAGTCAATGGAGTCAGCTCATCTCGAGGGGCAAACAAATACATTTTCAAGTTCAAACGATCCTCAAAGAAGATAAACCAGGATTTTGCCAATTTTAATGTGCTATAGTCCATGGATTTTTTGTGATCCGGAAGTACCGCAAAATAATGGCAGCAAATTTCCATGGTCGTCCGTTAAGACCTTAGCAATGGAGCCAGTTCGTTCTGAGGTGCAAACGAACACATTTTCAAGTTTAAACGAACCCCAAAGCAGGTAAACCTAGATTTTTCCAATTTTTGTGTGCTACAAGTCCATGGATTTTTCTAATACAGAATTTCGGCCGAAAAATTGCAAAAATTTTTCATAGACGGCCGTTAATACCCTAATAATGGATCCAGTTCGTCTCGAGGGGCAAACAAACGCATTTTCAAGTTCAAACGATCCCCAAAGCAGGTAAACCCAAATTTTGCCAATTTTTATGTGCTACAGTTCATGGATTTTTTGTGATCAGGAATTCTTGCAAATAATGGCCAAAATTTTTCATAGATGTTTGTTAAGACCTTTGTAATTGAGCCAGTTCGTCCCGAGGGGCAAACCGACGCATTTTAAAGTTGAAACTAGTTCCAAAGCATGTACACCCAGATTTTGTCGATATTCGTGTGCTATAAGTCCATGAGGGTTTTGTGATCTGGAATTCTGGTAAAAAAAAGGCCAAAATTTTTCATGGACGTCCGTTAAGACTTTAGCAATTAAGTCGGTTCATCTCGAGGGACAAATAGACGCATTTTCAAGTTCGAACGAGCCCCAAAGCAGGTAAATCCCGATTTTGCCAATTTATATGTGCTATAGTCCATGGATTTTTTGTGATCCAGAATTCCTGCAAAAAAATGGCTGAAATTTTTCAAAGACGTTCGTTAAGACTTTAGCAATGGAGTCAGTTCGTCTCGAGTGGCAAACAGGCGCATTTCCAAGTTCAAACGAACCCCAAAGTAGATAAACCCAAATTTTGCTGATTTTCGTGTGCTTAGATAGTCCATGGATTTTTTTGTGATCCAGAATTCCCGCTAAAAAAATGGCCAAATTTTTTCATGGATGTCCGTTAAGACGTTACCAATGGAGTTAGTTCATCCCGAGGAACAGGTGCATTTTAAAGTTCAAACGAGCCCCAAAGCAAGTAAACCCAGATTATGCCAATTTTCATGTGCTATAGTCCATTAATTTTTGGTGATCCGAAATTTCAGCAGAAAAATTACCAAAAATTTTCATGGACGTCTATTATGACCTTAGTAATAGAGTCAGTTCGTCTCGAGGGGCAAGCAGACGCATTTTCAAGTTCAAACGAGCCTCAAAGCAGGTAAACCCAGATTTGCCAATTTTCGTGTGCTATAAAACCATGGATTTTTGTGATCCAGAATTCCTGCAAAACACTTACCGAAATTTTTCATGTACATCTGTTAAGACCTAGCAATGAAACGACTTTGTTCTGAGGTGCAAACAAGTGCATTTTAAAGTTCAAACGAGCCCCAAAGCAGGTGAACCCAGATTTTGCTTATTTTTGTGTGTTATAGTCTATGAATTTATTGTGATTCGGAATTTTGGCAAAAAAATGGCTGAAATTTTTCGTGAACGTCCGTTAAGACCTTAGTAATGGAGTTAGTTTGTCCTGAGGGGCAAACGGGTGCATTTTGAAGTTCAAACAAGCCCAAAGCAAGTAAACCCAAAATTTGCCAATTTTTGTGTGCTAGTCTATAGGTTTTTTATGATTCGGCATTTCGACAAAAAAAGTATATTCGTTAGGACTTTAGTAATGGAGTCAATTCATTACGAGGGGTAAACGAGTGCATTTTCAATTTCAAAAAATCCCCCAAAGCACGTAAACCTAGATTTTGCCAGTTTTCGTGTGCTATAGTCCATGGATATTTTGTGATCCGAAATTCCAGATAAAAATGGCTGAATTTTTTCGTGGACGTCCGTTAAGACATTTGAAATAGAGCCAGTTCATCTTGATGGGCAAACGGGCACATTTTCAAGTTCAAACGAACTCCAAAGAAGGTAAACCAAAATTTTGTCGAATTTCGTGTGCTATAATCTAGGGATTTTCTGTGTTCCAGAATTCTGACAAATAAATAGCCGATTTATGACATCCGTTAAGACCTTAGCAATGGAGTCAGTTCATCCCGAGGGGTAAATAGGG
Source organism: Solanum tacnaense (assembly GCA_029582525.1). Lineage (NCBI taxonomy): Eukaryota > Viridiplantae > Streptophyta > Magnoliopsida > Solanales > Solanaceae > Solanum > Solanum tacnaense. The sequence goes on along the minus strand of JAJOOD010010473.1, from coordinate 12,574 downwards.
GCATTTTCAATTTCAAACGAGCCCCAAAGTAGGTAAACCCAATTTTTATCGATTTTCGTATTTTATAGTCCATGGATATTTAGGATCCGAAATTCTGGATAAATATGTCAAAATTTTGAATGGATGTCCGTTAAGACCTTAACAATGGAGTCAGTTCGTCTCGAGGGGCGAACAAACACATTTTCAAGTTCAAACGAGCCCTAAATCAGGTAAACTCATATTTTGTTGATTTTCATGTTCTATAGTCCATGGATTTTTTGTGACCCGGAATTCCAAGAAAAAAATGACCGAAATTTTTCATGGACATCCGTTAAGTCCTTAGCAATGGAGCTAGTTCGCACCGAGGTGCAAATGGGCGCATTTTCAAGTTCAAACGAGCACTAAAGCAGGTAATCCCAGATTTTGCAATTTTTTGTGTGCTATCGTCCATAGATTTTTTATATTCTGGAATTTCGGCAAAAGAATGGCCGAAATTTTTCATGAACGTCTGTTAAGACCTTAGTAATGGAGCTAGTTTGTCACGAGGGGAAAACATGCACTTTTTGAAGTTGAAACGATCCCCAACGTAGGTAAATCTAGATTTTACCAATTTTCGTGTGCTATAGTCCATTGATATTTTATGATCCAAAATTCCTGCAAAAGAAAATTGCTAAAAAAATTCATGGACATCTGTTAAGACCTTAGCAATGGAGTCAGTTCACTCCGAGGTGCAAACAAACACATTTTAAAGTTCAAAAGAGCCCAAAGTAGGTAAACCTAGATTTTGCCAATTTTCGTGTGCTATTAGTCCATGAATTTTTGGTGATCGGGGATACCAACAAAAAAATTACCGAAACTTTTCATGGACGTCCATTAAACCTTAGTAATTGAGTCAGTTCGACCCGAGGGGAAAACGCGCACAATTTAAAGTTCAATCGTGTCCAAAAGTAGGTAAACTCATATTTTTCCAATTTTCGTGTGCTATAGTCTCTGGATTTTTGTGATCCAAAGTTCTGGCAAAAAATGGCCGAATTTTTCATAGACATTCGTTAAGACCTTAAAAATAGAGCCAATTCGTCTCGAGGGGTAAACGAGCAAATTTTCAAGTTCAAACGAGCCCAAAAGCAGGTAAACCCAAATTTTACCGAATTTCGTATGCTATATAGTACATGGATTTTTTGTCATCCAGAATTCTGGATAAAAATGGCCGAAATTTTTCATGGACGTCCGTCAAGACCTTAGCAATGGAGCCAATTTTTCCAGAAGGGTAAACGGTCATATTTTCAAGTTTAAACGATCCCCAAAGCACGTAAACCTAGATATTGCCAATTTTCGTGTGCTATAGTTCATGAATTTTTTAAGATTCAGAATTCCAGTATAAAAATGGCATATATATTTCATGGACGCCCGTTAAGACCTTAGTAATGGAGCCAATTTGTCCCTAGGGTTAACAGACGCATTTTCAAGTTCAAACGATCCCCAAAGCAGGTAAACCTAGGATTTGCTGATTTTTGTGTGCTATAGTTCATAGATTTTTTGTGTTATAGAATTCTGACAAAAAAATGGTCAAAATTTTTCATGTACGTCAATTAAGACCTTAGCAATGGATCTAGTTCATCCTGAGGGGTAAACATGCGCATTTTCAAGTTCAAACGAGCCTCAAAGCATGTAAACCCAAATTTTACCGATTTTCATGTGTTATAGTCCATAGATTTTTTGTGATACAGAATTCCGGTAGAAAATGGTAGATTTTTTTTATGAACGTCCATTATGACCTTAGAAATGGAGTTAGTTCGTCCCAAGGGGCAAACAAATGCATTTTCAAGTTCAAACGATCCCCAAAGCAGGTAAATGCAGATTTTGCCAATTTTTGTGTGCTATATTACATGGACTTTTTGTCATCCGAAATTCCATAAAAAATGGCAAAAAATTTTCATGGACATCTGTTAAGACTTTAGCAATGGAGCAAGTTCGTTCCGAGGTGAAAACGGGCGCATTTTCAAGTTCAAACGAGCCCAAAGCAGGTAAGCCCAAATTTTTCTAATTTTTGTGTGTTATAGTCCATTGATTTTTTATGATCCAGAATTCCAACAAAAAAAGACTGAAATTTTTCATAGACGTCCGTTAAGACTTTAGCAATGGAACCAGATCGTCTCGTGGGGCAAACGGGCACAATTTCAAGTTTAAACGAGCCTCAAAGCAGGTAAATGCTGAGTTTTCCAATTTTCGTGTGCTACAGTCCATGGATTTTTGGTTGTTCGAAATTACGGCAAAAATGACCAAAATTTTTTGTGGACGTCCGTTAAGACCTTAGTAATGGAGCCAGTTCGTCCCGAGGGGAAAACAGACGCATTTTAAATTTCAAATGATCCCTTCAGCAGGTAAAGTCAGATTTTGTTGATTTTCGTGTACTATAGTCAATGAATTTTTTGTGTTCGAGAATTTTGATTAAAAAATGGCAAAAAAAAATCTGTAGACGTCCGTTAAGACCTTAGTAATAGAGTTAGTTCGTCCTGAGCGGCAAACGGGCACATTTTCAAGTCAAACGAGCCCCAAAGCAGGTAAACCTAGATTTTGCTCGTTTTTTTGTGCTATAGTCCATTAATTTTTTTGTTATTCAAAATTCCAGCAAAAAAATTGTTGAAATTTTTCATGAACGTCCGTTAAGACCTTAGCAATGGAGTCGATTCATCTAGAAGGCAAAACAGACACATTTTCAAGTTCAAAACAAACCCCAAAGCAGGTAAATCCAGATTTTACCTATTTACGTGTGTTATAGTCTATAGATTTTTAGTGATCCGGAATTCCACAAAAAACTGGCAGAAATTTTTGAAGGACATACGTTAAGACTTCAGTATTGGACTCAGGTTGTCATGAGTAGCAAACTGACACATTTTCAAGTTCAAACGAGTTCCAAAGTAGATAAACCAAGATTTTACTGATTTTTGTGTGCTATAGTCCATAAATTTTTCGTAATTCAGAATTTTGATAAAAAATTATCAAAATTTTTCATGGACGTCAATTAAGGCCTTAGCAATTGAGCCAATTCCTCCCGAGGGTCAAACTAGTGCATTTTCAAGTTCAAACGATCCCAAAGCAGGTAAACCCAGATTTTGCCGATTTTCGTGTGCTATAGTCCATGAATTTTTGGTGATCCAGAATTCTGACAAAAAAATGGCCGAAAGTATTCACGAACGTCCGTTAAGACCTTAGTAATTGACTCAGCTCGTACCAAGGGGCAAACGCGCGTATTTTAAAGTTCAATCGTGCCCAAAGCATTTAAACCCAAATTTTGTCGATTTTCGTGTGCTATAGTATATGGATTTTTTGTGATCCAAAATTCTGAAAAATAAATGGCCGAAATTTTTCATGAACATCCGTTAAAACCTTAGAAATAGAGCCAGTTCATCTCGAGGGGTAAACGAGTGCATTTTAAAATTCACATGAGCCCCAAAGCAGGTAAACCCTGATTTTGCTGATTTTCGTGTGCTATAGACAATGGATTTTCTGTGATCCGAAATTCTGGATAAAAAGAGCCAAAAAATTTCATGGACGTCCGTTAAGACCTTAGCAATGGAGCCAGTTCATCTCGAGGGGTAAACGAGTACATTTTCTTGTTCAAACGAGGCCCAAAGCAGGTAAACCTAGATTTTGCAGATTTTTGTGTGCCTCTAGTCCATGGATTTTTTGTAATCTAGAATTACGGCAAAAAAATGGCCGAAATTTTTCATGGACGTCCGTTAAGACGTTAGTAATGGAGCCAATTCGTCCTGAGGGTCAAAAAGGCGTATTTTCAAGTTCAAAGTAGCCCTAAAGCAGGTAATCCTAGATTTTTACCGATTTTCGTGTGCTATAGTCCATGGATTTTTTGTGATCTGGATCCGGCAAAAATATGGCTGAAATTTTGCATGGACATCTGTTAAGACCTTAGCAATAGAGTCAGTTCGTTCCGAGGTGCAAACGGACGGATTTTCAAGTTCAAACGATCCCTAAAGCAGGTAATCCCAAATTTTGCCAATTTTTGTGTGCTATAGCCATGGATTTTTTGTGATCCAGAATTCCGGCAAAAAAATGGCTAAATTTTTTTATGGACGTCCGTTAAGACTTTAGGAACAGAGGTAGTTCGTTTCGAGGGGCAAACAGACGCATTTTCAAGTTCAAACGAGCCCCAAACCAGGTAAACCAAAATTTTGCCGATTTTCGTGTGCTATAGTCCATGGATTTTTGGTGATCCAGAGTTTCAGCAAAAAAATGGCCGAAATTTTTTATGGACGTCCGTTAAAACCTTAGCAATTGAGCAAATTCGTCCTTAAGGGGCATAACATGCACATTTTCAAGTTCAAACGAGCCCCAAAGCAGGTAAACCCTGATTTTGCCGATTTTCATGTACTATAGTCCATGGATTTTTCGTGGTCCAGAATTTCGGCAAAAAAATGACAGAAATTTTTTCAAGAACGTCTGTTATGACCTTAGTAATGGAGTCAGTTCGTTCCGAGGGGCAAACAAACACATTTTCAAGTTCAAACGAGACCCAAAGCAGGTAAACCCCTATTTTACCAATTTTCGTGTGCTATAGTCCATAAATTTTTAGTAATCCAGAATTTTGGCGTGTTTTTGGTTGAAATTTTTCAGTTACATGGCTCACCACATATTAGAAGGCCATTAAAAGTAAAGAACATTGGATATCATCCAATAATAATTACTAGTCCTACACCATATGAATCTAAATATATAGCAGCATTCTCAAAGGGTGCATACTTTATTTTTTAAGATAAATCTCTCTCATTTTGGCCAAACAATTGTTTCTTCCAACCAATTGGTATTTGTGGTGTTTAACTAGTAGTGTTGCTGCTCCACCAATCCATTATACCTTCTTTTTTATATTTTTTTATATAATTGCTTGGATAGAAAATCCCATATCAACAAAAATAACCTGATTTTACTTAAATTACCAATTTTAACTCGATCCGTTCCCCCTATTAATATAACCCATTTTTGTTCATCTTTTAACCTTGTGCTCCTTACCAATGGAGATCTTTTGATCTTCAATGTCAAACAAGGATATATTAATTCTTTGAGTAAGCCAAACTTGCTAAAAGGGCATAATTGATTCACCCAAAACCCTCCTCTCCGACCAACTCACCATCGGAACCACCACCCAAACCACCAAACAATTCCATTTTTACTCTCTTCTTTGACAACCCACCATTATATCAACCAAACATCCTTCCTCTTTCGGCAACCAAACAACAACCAACCAAACCCCCCCCCCCCCAACTGTTCAGACCTCTAAGCCACTATAACCCTCTCTTCTCCTCATCTCCATATCCGACAAGTCACTACCAACCAACAACTAGTAAACAAAACCCAACCTGAAACAACCACCAAAACAACCAAAAATTCACTCTTTCGACCTCCTTCAGACCCACATCATGAACAATGTCCATCCACCATCGCGAAACCCCCATTTCGGTAGACCAAAGCGAACCATCAACGATGAACCAGAGCTCCAAGCTCCAGTAATTTCGACAAATTTTTAGATTTGACTGGAAAATAACGCTCTGGTTAACCATATGTAATCATTGTTGTGTTCTTGTGTTCATGCTTATTATTACATTATTTTTCATATTGTTGGGTTGTGTTTGATGATTTTATTGTTTTGGAATGGAACACAAATTTAAAAGATAAAGATGAATAGAAGTGGGTTATATGATTAGGCGGGTCGGATCGGGTTAAAATTGGGTAATTTAGGTAAAATAGAAGTTGATTTGGGGTTTTATATCCAATTGAGGGGTACGAGTGACAACTTTGTAGACGGCGAGGGTATAAATAACTTAATTTTAATGGTAAAAATAAAGTCAATTAATAAATGAAAGTTGAGGGATATTTTTCTACCATTTTCCCTTTTATTTACTATCTTCATCTTAATTTACGTGACTAGTTTCTGGACACGTGCGTTGCACTATGTCCCATGCAATATTTTATAAATTCGTTAGGACAAATAAAATTCAGTGAAAACATGCGTGTAATGAGTACTAAAATGCAACAATCTCAAATAAATGTTATGATAATAATTTTTTTATAGAAAATTAAATTAAAGAAGACTAGTAAACAAATATAAAAAAATAAACATAGAATAAAAAAATAACATACACATCTTTCTTAAGACTTTAATCATAACATTATATAAATGGAAAAAGAAATACAAAATCGGTACATAATTTTCTAAGTTTTGTCGACACCTTCTCTCATATCCAATCAAAATTGAAAAGTCTTCTCCATCGAGTCAAACTAAACCATGAATCAAATAGAAAAATCACTTTACTTTCGTAAAGTGATATATAATCAGACTAAGGTAGATACAGTAAAACCTCTCTAAATTAATACTTGATTAATTAATAATCTCTCTAAGATAATAATTTCCTCCGGTCTCGACTTGGGCCAATGGAGAAAAACATTCATTTCGATAAGATAATAAGATAATATATTTTCAGAAGACCCCTATATAAATATATGGTCCCATTAATATTATAAATTAATAATTCTTTGAAAGTACAAATATATCTAAGAAATTTAGTGAAATATGATTCTATTATGTTCTATTTTTTTGTTAAAATTTAAATCTAGTTGAAGCTCATCTCTAACTTTTCTTATTGCAACCAAAAGTTTCGGTGTTATCTTTTCTAATTGCACCATAAAATTGTGAAGAGTTCTGGATGCAAGTGTTTCCTTACGCATAACTGGTTCCAAATGTATTGTACCATCTTCAACTTTATCATCAACATTATTTTTCCAATGATATCCACAATTTGTTCTAATCTCTAGACTTCTTAACATGTAACATTTTTACCCATCCAATAGGTTATTAACGTCAATTTTATTGTGGTAAACAAGATCATTAATCATGACGAATGACGTTTTCACAGGTGAGTTCTTTCAAATTTTTTGAGATTTCATCCCTAAATAATTTTTCGGTGTCGAAACACTCCGTAAATTAATAAATAATAATTTATCGATTAAATAATACCTCTATAAAATAATAATATTTCATGGTCTCACCTATATTAATTTAGACAGGTTTTACTGTATATCATATACTTTAGATGTTGATGGCTTCACTACTTTAACTATAAAATGAAAATTAGAATTTTGAATGTGAGGTTCATGAAACAAAAAAGATGAATTTATATAGATAAAAATAAAGGAATACCAAAAGACATCTTAAAGTTTTAAATTAAATATTTGAAGGTTTCAAAGGGCCAAAATATATAAAAGAGAACAACTTTAAGAATATTAAATATATGCAATGAACTGTTAGGGTTTTGCCCTAATATTTTTACCTTATTTGAAGTTTATTTTTTCCTAAAAGAAAAGACAAAACATTACCATAAATGTTTTTACTTTTCCTGAAAGAAAAATATAATTTTCTTCCATATATGAGCTATTCCTTCCTTAGAGGATATGTTTGGAATCCTATAAATTGAAGATCCCTCTTCTCATATCAAGAATACAATAGAATCCACGATATAGTCGCTTAGAGAGTTTTGTGTATGAGAGATTTTCTCTCAACAATTTTAAGATTTTTTGTTAGTTTTATAATATGTAGGCCAATTGGTCATATCATATAATAATATTATGTCTTTTAGTATAGTTTTATTTGTCGTCTAATTTATCAACCATAATATTGTAATGACCCGAAAGGTCATTTTTGGATATTTTTATAAAATTACCAGTTTACCCTTCTCGATAGTTGTCTCGACTAATTTCTGACCAGTCGATAAAGTGTGTTTGGGAATTTTTTTGAACTATTCGATAACTACGGTTATTTAATTGACAAATAATTTTTAAATAATTAATTTAGTTTGTAACTAATGGGCTAGAGTGATAATTTATTTAAAACCCTATACTATTTGACCCTTATATATTAAACTAAGTAGTAGCGTTTATCTGATTATTTTTATATGAAAAGAAAAGATAATAAGAAGAGAATAAAATTTCTGGGGTGGCGTCGGACGAGAGGGCACCGACTTCAGGTAAGAATTGTTCACAATTTTTCATCACCGAATGCGATCATGAATTTCTGTAATATTAAATTTTGGTTAGACGTTAGTGGAACAATCTTTAATATACTATAGTTGAATTTGAATTGGAATATAAATTGTTCAATGCATTTGGGGTTCTGTGATATAGTAATTGTTGTCAATGATTGGTTCAGTGGCAATTAGTTTTGCACCAAAAGGAAGGATATTACTAGCGTACTGTTTGTGTTTCTTGAATTTCTTTTTTTTAACGTCTTGAAAATCATCACATTATTATATTGGTTGGAGGATTTGATTATTGATAATTTAATAAATGGTTGATATGTAATGATTGCTATACTATGTGTGGTTAGTAATTAGGAATTAGAATTGGAGATACAGTGAGGATGTATGTATTCTTAGGTTCGGAGGTGGTCTTTCCGTGGATGATTGGTAATTTGACTTAATTTCTTATTATTATCACATTATGAGTTAAGTTTTGACATATTGAGATAGGTAATTAAATATTAAATATATCCTATCATATAAATACCATTAGATTTATGGTATTGGAGAATGAAAATTTAACCCTAGACTTGAAATTTGGAAATATAAGGGTTGACATGATAATTGGCATCAAAATTTAGGAACTTGGTTTTAAGTTTGTATAAGTTTTCGGGTCTAGGCTAGACCTATAATAATATGGTTGTTGTTAGTTTTGAAAACTTATTGTGATTAATTATTTGAATAGATTGCATTGATTTGGAAGCCTAATGAAAGGAGAAGGCTCAAGTCCCGGAGTGATTGTTAGACTATTTGAGGCAAGTGGATTTCTAAACCCTTGTTAAGTTTATGGAATTCATGTATTTCCTTGTAATATGTGTTTGGGGGTAATGAGACTTGGTGATGGGTTGACTTGTTCACATTGATTAATTGTAATGATGAAAAAAGGGTAATAAAAGGCAATGTGATTAATTGTTTGTGTGTGATGTGTTGAGAATGGTTTGAAAGGCTTGTTGAATCATTGTTGATGTTGTATCATGATTGTGTTGTTGTGAATTGTGCAATATTATGAAAATGGTCATCTCCTCATTATTTGTGCATGTCATTTGCATTGTTCTAAGACATGGTTGTGACAAGTGTTATGTGAATTGAGAAAGAATAAGAAATTAAAGAGGATGTACCATTTCGAGGGAAGTATCGCGCGCCGCGATGGTTACTATTATCGAGGATCGTATCCCACGCCGCGATGGATGCATGGACAGATATGTCCCTCATGGATCCCGAACTGAGCGGGTGTGTATCACTAGGTCAGACATGCATCACTATACTTGACATTGCATTGCACATATTTATCATTAGTGAACTTGATATTGTATTTTGCTGATCTTGTGAGTGCCTCTCTGTGGAACTTTGTGAGTACCTTTCTGTGGAATTTGATTGATGAAATATTGAGCTTGTTGTTGAGGATATGTAATTGTTAGAGTTTTGTGGTTGAACTATGTGCTATGTGAATTATTAGCTGTTAGGTTGGGCTGGTTTTAAGCAGATTGTAGTTGTGGAGGTTGTAATTGATGAATACTGAGCTTGTTATTAAGAATATGTGATTATTAGAATGTTGTTGTTGAGATATGTGCTTGTAAATTGTGAACTGTTAGGTTGGGCTGGTTTTATGCAGGTTGTAGTTGTGGAGGTTCGGTTGGGGTGTAAAGAGTACTCGTATTCTATCTCCTTAGCTTGTGTTTAGAGGTTTACTTGTTGAGTACCATATGGTTTGGTACTCACCCCTTGCTACTACATTTTTTTGTAGGTTATTAGCCCGGACCTTTGTGATATTTTCTCTTCTCCTTGTCTGAGTCTTCTTGCGGAGGTTTGTGAGGTAGCTGCTTGTCATTTCAGCGGACCTTCTTTCTCCTTAATTATGATCTTGTTCTATTCTAGAAACAATGTCATTTGGAACTTGTATTTTCTTTCAATTTTGTTATAACACATTAGAGACTTGTATACGTGACAACCAGATTTTGGGATATTTTTTAGTTGATTATAAAATTTCTGCATTTTATTGTATTGGTTGAGTTTAGGCTAACTTGTCTTGGTGGGATAAGCCGAGTGTCATCACGTCCATTTTTGGGTCGTGACAATTATTTGCAATTGTAAGCTTCCGCATGACGCCCTAATCACTTTCATAACCCAACAAGTGGTATCAGAGCACATGGTTCAATGATCCAATAGTTGAACAAAGAGTGAAGACATGCTCAAGATGGTTTCAAATCAATTTGCAACAAATTTGATGATAATGAAAAATTTTGTGTTACTACATGTGGAGAAAATTTTCAAGTATATTTTCAACAATCATGCTACTCTATCCTTAATAACAAAATCAACTTTCAACCCCAGCAAATTTTTAATGTTCGGGCTCCACTTTTAACTCATATATCTTTACTTTTAACGCATGAACTCTATTTTTAACTCATGTAACTTTACTTTTAACGAATGAGCTCCACTTTTAACTCATGCATCTTACTTTTAATGCATGAGCTTCACTTTCAACTCATGCATATTATTTGTAACGCATGAACTCTACTTTCAACCCTGCTCATAACTTTTAAAACAGGGTTCCAATTTTTTAATCATGGTAAGCAGCAGTGATACATAAAGATTCTATGAAGGACGAGATTATCAAGCATATGAAGAAGACGGATCAAGTTTTGTCAAGAAAATCCAGTCAAAAGGGGAGATTTGTTAGGGTTTTACCCTGATTATCTTATCTTATTTGAAATTTATTTTTTCCTAAAAGAAAAAACAAAACATTACCATAAATATTTTTACTTTTTCTAAAAGGAAAATATAATTTTCTTCCATATTTGGGTTATTCTTTCCTTAGAGGAAATGTTTGGAATCCTATAAGTTGAAGACCCCTCTTCTCATATCAAGAACACAATAGAATCCACAATGTAGTCGCTTAGAGAGTTTTGTTTATGGAGAGATTTTCTCTCAACAGTTTTAAGGTTTTTTATTAGTTTTATAATATGTAGGCCAATTGGTCATATCATATAATAATATTATGTTTTTTAGTATAGTTTTATGTGTCGTCTAATTTATCAACCATATTATTTGCAATTGTAAGCTTCTGCATGACGCCCTAATCACTTTCATAACCCAACAAGTGATATCAGAGCACATGGTTCAATAATCTAATAGTTGAACAAGAGTGAAGACAAGGTCAAGATGGTTTCAAATCAATTTGCAACAAATTTGATGATGATGAAGATTTTTGTACTACTACATGATGAGTAAATTTTCAAATATATTTTCAACAATCCTACTGCTCTATCCTTAAAAACAAAATCAACTTTCAACCCCAGTAAACTTTTAATGCTCGGGCTCCACTTTTAACTCATGTATCTTTAATTTTATCGCATGAGCTCCACTTTTAATTCATGTATCTTTACTTAACACATGAGCTCCATTTTTAACTCATGCATCTTACTTTTAACACATGATCACCACTTTCAACTCATGCATATTATTTTTAACGCATGAACTCTACTTTTAACCCTGCTCATAACTTTTAAAACAGGGCTCCAATTTTTTAACCAATACCAACTTTTAAATCATGGTAAGTAGCAATGATACATGAAGATTTTGTGAAGGACAAGATTATCAAACATATGAAGAAGACGGATCAAGTTTTGTCAAGAAAATCCAATCAAAAGGGGAGATTTGTTAGGGTTTTGCCCTAATTTTCTTACCTTATTTGAAATTTATTTTTTCCTAAAAGAAAAGACAAAACATTACCATAAATGTTTTTACTTTTCCTAAAAGGAAACTATAATTTTCTTCCATATTTGGGTTATTCCTTCCTTAGAGGAAATGTTTGGAATCCTATAAGTTGAAGACCGCTCTTCTCATATCAAGAACACAATAGAATCCACAATGTAGTCGCTTAGAGAGTTTTGTTTATGGAGAGATTTTCTCTCAACAGTTTTAAGGTTTTTTATTAGTTTATAATATGTAGGCCAATTTGTCATATCATATAATAATATTATGTCTTTTCGTATAGTTTTATACGTCGTCTAATTTATCAACCATATTATTTGCAATTGTAAGCTTTCGCATGACACCTTAATCACTTGTATAACCCAACAAGTGGTATCAGAGCACATGATTCAATGATCCAATAGTTGAACAAGAGTAAAGACAGGCTCAAGATGGTTTCAAATCAATTTGCAACAAATCTGGAAGAGTAATCGGTGATGTTGTCATGATAAGTGTGGGAAGTCGATAGTGTACTCGATGATTGAAGGACCTATCGACTTGCATTAACTTTCCGTGGCTAGTAGGGGGAACTAATAATCCTCTTTTGAACACATAAACAGTAAACTCTCCATTTACTCAATGTAGTAATTGATTATCACTAATATTTAAATATGTAATTAACTAAATATTTATAATATTTTAATTTAGTGTAGGGGCAAAATGGTATTTTAACTTTCAAACTTTTTTTTGTTCCCATTTTTAGTAATACTGGTTTTTGAGAACGTGCGTTACACGTTTGTCCCTTGTAATTACTACAA
>JAJOOD010010472.1:0-37184 GCA_029582525.1 Solanum tacnaense | reverse complement strand
CAATTCAATCTAAGGATTGTATGTACTACTATCAAGTCATATTTTTATCTTTACTACAAATAGTCTTGATGATATGGGTATGGTGTTTCTCAAGAATAATGATATGCAAACATGGATTTGTTTCAATCTTTAAAACTTTACACTTTTGAATTATAAAATTCGATAATATCTAAATATAAAATTGAAATAATATTTACATTATTATATCTTAAGGACCTATAATGTGAGTCGAGGCACAACGATGATGTTAAGTTAATGGATTTGGATCATAATTTTCTTATTAATGAGTTTTAAATATATTATTTTTGTATATTAAATAGTTTTTTTAATATAAATATAAAATTTTGAATCAAAACTATTGAATTTTATGGAGTTCATAGCTACTATTGTGGCTCCGCCACTGAGTATGATTATTTCCAAGTTATAACTTGTCCTTCAATTTTAGCTCTGCAATTTGCACAATAAAACATATCCTATTATTATTATAGGTTATATATAAAGGATACAAAAACAGAAAAGTTTTCAGCCATTTTTTTTTGAAGAAATTCAAAAATATCTTTTTTCAAAAGTTTGAACTTTCCAAAGCTTTGTTTTTCTTGTTCAAACTATAATGTTCATTCTATAGACAACATATTTTCGATGCTTCCTCATTATATTTTATAGAATCTTTAATTTGTAAGGTTGCACAGATTATCATAATTAAAATATAAACTTGCAAGAATAAAGAATTTATATCAAATATAAAACAAAAAGAAATCATAAAGAGAACTAAAAAAAAAGCAACATTATTCCTACATCTTAATCAATAATAAACAATCTTTCGAGCTCTTGTCGACATCCATTCCCACAAGCTGATCACCCATTTCCACAAGTTTCAAGTAAAACTAAAGAAGGAATAAAATAAGTATTGACAACATAACAATTTAAAAGACTAATGTAATCATTTCTACAAAGTCTTACAATGGTTCTATTTATAGGACTATAATATGAATAACAAATAATTTCATGAATATGACTATTAATTATTTTAGAGGTTATGATAATAAAAATTATGGGAACAATGAAAATAATGACCACTAAGTTTTTCATTAAAGAATATGAAAGAATGATTAATTCATATATTTATTATTCTTGATAAAAAAAATTTAGAAAGATTGTAAAAAAGATATATAAAAGAAAATTAAATAGAATTTTTAGCCAAAGATTATAGTAGAGATGAAAAACTCAAGAGACTGGAGATATTATTGGGTAAATTTTAGTGTTATTTAAAACTTGTAGTGAAGGATATGTAATTGAAAATTCGTAGGGAACACAAAATATTTAGACCTTTTTAAAGAAGTAAAAGTCAAAAAAGAAAAAGAAAAAAGAGAAAGAGATAATTATGTCCTACAAAGTCATAAGTTACTATCTTGAACCAAACAAAATTTTTAACTTAAAAGAATCAAAACTTTATATAAAATACAAAATAAAGAGATGAGAGAACTAATATAAATAAATAATACAATACCATTCTTACAATTTAATCATTAAAACATTTAAACAAAATATGAAATCAATGTACAATCTTCCGAGCTCTTGTCGATATCCACTTCCACCCTAAATCACCATTAAATAGCCTGAAAATATTACAACTTAAAATGTTCATGTGCTCATTTCAAGAAAGTTTTATAATATTTCTATTTATAGGACTACAATATATAATACCAAATAATATCAGGAATATGACTATTAATTATTTTAGATGTTATAATAATAAAAGGTCACGAGAGTAATGAAAATAGACCATTAAATTTTACATTAAAGGAAATTTTTTTTAAAAATGACTTTTTAGACCTTTCACACTGAGCTTTTGATATTAAATTTGCATTACTTGAATTTCTTGTCAAGCTCTTAAAATAAAATTCAAGTAATAAAAAGTACAACTTACATGTAAATAAAATTCTATCCATTTATCAAATGTCATGAAAAAGACAAACTTTTTCCATTCAACAAAAAAAGCATTCGCAATAAATTAATCAAATATCATATAAGTAATAACTCTGAAAGCAATATATAAGGTATAAATACTATTTTATAAATTTGTAAAAAAAGATTGAGATTCTTGGCCAAAAAGAAGAGATGGCTTCACCTGGTTAATTTGTAGCTCTACTATATATACAAGTTTGATCATTTCTTTTATAACAAAATTTTCTAAATTTTTTCCATTCAACAAAAAAAAAACACTTGCAATAAAATAATCAAATCTCATATAAGTGAAAATTTTGAAAGCAATATGTAAGATATAAAATACCATTTTATAATGTTGTAAATAAAAGGATTGAGATTCTTTACCAAAAAAATATGATGACACCAAAATGTATTTATCATAAAACATTCAAAGAGCCCTCTAACGGTTACCTTGTTAATGACAGATGTCTCTTTGGGGTCGATGTATATGTCATCAAGAACCATGGAGTAGGTGAATGTTTTCCCCTCTGTTGAATGAGATCAAGTCTTATAAGCACGAATGAAAGATTTCTGAATTCACAAAACTGAAGAACATAGTGTATTCTGAAGAGTTTACTATTGGGGGTTACAAATGGTATATTATTCTCAACCTTTTTATTTGTTATATACATTTATACTTTCTCTAGCAAATGATTCTCTTGAGTTGTGTATGTAAAACTTGTCATGTTTGTATGCAGGAAACTTCGTCTATATCATACAGGTGACGCTAATGAACCATATTTCTGGAATTAGTTCATGCTAATGGATTTGATTCCCAAAAAAGGGTGCAAACAACATTTAGCATATCTATCAAAGACCAGTTTGGTGATGTTCACCGCAAGTTAACTAGTACGTTCTCTTGTTCCTTAATTTTTTGAACAAATTCTGGTTCCTACGTTTGCATTTAATATAATTCTCTTTTTTTTTTCCAACATAAACTGTAGAAGTAGTTTTATGATCCTTTCTTACACACATCTATACTGTTAGTTTCTATTTCGAATTTCCTATGAGTAATTTGATGTGTTTTTCTCATACAGCTTCTGCAGGATATTGGTTTGCAGCTCCTAATTTTTGTTGGGGATGGGCGGAATTTTTACTACTAAGTGAATTGAAGGATCCAAAGAAATGCTTCATTGTCGGAGATTGCTGCATTGTACAGATATTTCAGTGCTTCAAATTGTCATTGGTTTAGCATAATCCTTGATCTATAATGATACAACAATAATAAATAATTTAAATTCTCCCAAAATAATTTCTTGTGAAACATCTTTTTGGTGGATGCTTTCTGGGGAGAGTTGGCAAAATAGCCACTCTCCAAACTTAATTGAACATTTAGACAAAATTCTTAAAAAATTAGTACTTTAGACACCATATATGACATCACTCAATATTCTTTCAAAATATACAACACCCTACTCTCAAGTTTTTGATACTACACTTTGGTCCCCACTCATCCAACACAAATGTGAAATTGTTTTTTATTTTTCCATTTATTGAAAAATTTGAATGGAGAAAAGTTCTCCAAGAAGAAACCAAAATGCTCCCATTTTTGCAGCTGATTTAGCTGATTCTGACGACTTTTCCGATGATATTATAGCTTTCACATGTGAAGTCATCATCATTCTAGTCATTGCTTCCATTTTTCACCATTTTCTTTCAAATAGCTTCAAAGAAAAAAAATTCCTGCGATTCTTGAAGATTGCAAAAATCTTCCAAAATCACTTTATGACTCGTTTTTAGATAAACTTTAGTGGTTTAGAAGGACTATATATACATGTTCTCCATTTCGAGCTTTATTTGAACCCATTCTTGTTCATTCGTGTTTTGTACAGATTCCGTACCAGTCATCGACCGCTAGTTACTGATATTGTAATCTAGTATCTATTAGTGTATTCTATGTATGGCAGTAGCTGAATTTATTGTTGCTGGTGGTGACTATATGAGAGTATGAGAGGAGACTCCATAAAGCTGGTATTGGAAATCTTTTAGTAAGACTATAGTTCCCATTGCGTTGCGTCGCAATGGTTCATATGGCGATATGATTGCAAGCGTCATTCAGGAAGGTGAGCTAGCCTGCAAGCCAGGCAACTTGATGATAAGCTATCAAATGACTGAGAGGGGAAAAATACATCCCGCATTCATAAACAATGATAGGCATGTGAGCTTGTACATGATGGATATTGATGCTGATGGCTCTCGGCCTATATTGAGGATAAATGTCATTGCGAGGTCCCCAATTGAACCAACAGATTGTTTTAACGACAACAACTCGGTTGGAAATGAGAACTTGGGTGATCAACCAAATGAGAGCTTCTGTGATCAATCAAATGACAACTTGGGTGATGATTCACTGAATGGGCATGATCATTCATTGGATGTTGAAGATCAACCTGTAGATGCAGAAGATTTCAAACATTTTGAAGAATATCAGGGAGAGCCGGAATTGAGATCACAAACCAGCCATTCTTTCTCTGATGGAACTAATTTTTACATGTATCAAACATTCAGTACCAAGAGAGCTACATTTGTTATTAGCCGAAGCAATGGCAAGAAAAACTTTTGATTTTGCTTTAGTAAAAAGTTGTAGTAAATACTTAAAGGTGAAATGTGTATCTCGTATTTGTGTGTGGATGCTGCGGGCAAAGAAATATGAGTGTTCAGATTGATTTCGTATCTATAAGTATATTGACGATTATAGTTACGGTGTTGAACATGGCATCAACAGCCATAGAGAGCTCTCGACCAAAGTCATTACGTCGCTTTGTGTGAATCTTCATCACGATGGTAAGGGTCCAAATGTTAAAGAGATTTAGAAGACCAATTTTAATATTTTTCATTGTAGTTCAAGCTATTTGAAATGTTGGAAGGGGGGTGTGACTGCCAAGGATATGGTTCAAGGGACAGTGGAGCACAAATATTTATGCTTACCGGCCTTTTCATATATGTTCGACACTCTTAATGTTGATTCTAGCTATTGTATCATGGTAAGCAGGGATACTCATAGATTTATGTATTACTTCTTAGCTTTTGGTGCTTGCATTAGGGGGATATCCCACATGAGAAAGGTAATTGCGATCGACGACACTCATTTACATGGTAAATATGAGGGAGTATTGCTGAGTGCTATTGTACAAGATACGGAGAATCATGTTTATCCAATTGCCTTTTGTGTCATGGACAAAGAGAACGATGAATCTTGGACGTTCTTCTTTGAAAAGTTGAAGGATATTATGGTCGATGAATCAAATTTATGTTTTATTTTCGATAGACACAAGAGCATTGCAAACGGTATTGCAAAGGTTTACAATCATGCTCATCACGGATATTGCATGAGGTACCTTGGTGAAAATCTTTGGGTAAATCACCAATGTGGAGATTCCCTCTATCTATACTACAACACGGTAAAGGAATATTCTTTGGAGGAGTTCAACGATCATTTTTTTGAATTCAAGGACAAATCCCCCAAGGCAGCCTTTGTCCTTGAGCATGATGTTGGTTTTGAAAAGTAGAGCAGAGCTGTCACAACCCAGACCATCGTGATTGGCACCCACACTAACGCTCTGGTGGGAGAACCATTACTACAATCCAAATCTAACAACTAATACAAAACTAAAGCATTTAAGTTATAGAACCAAGTTAAATACTAAGGAAAGAAATAGAGAGTTCCCATAAACTCCAAACAAAACTCTAACAACTAAAACAAATGCGGAAGTGACACCTAGAACCTGAAAGTCAATGTACCAAAACATCTAAAGATCAACCATAAGCCTAAACAAGAAGGGATACAACCCCAAACTAATGAACTAATCAACTAACTAGAAAAGTCTAAGTCTGAAATATGGACATAGGTGAAAGAAGAACTCATCAAAGCCTGGAAAAACTAGCTCACCCTTGAATTCGAATGACGATCATTGATCTTCTAAATGAGGTATGTCAATAGCCGCTGGAAGATGCCAGTACTCAACAAAGAAAGAGCAAGTGTAGTATTAGTACACAACCACAGTGTACTGGTAGGACCATGTGGCTATCCCACTATCTGTAACATATATAAGCTATTACAACAATATAATCACATGCATATATCGAACATACACAATATAATCAACATTTACGAAAAAGGTACAGTTTCACATTTCTCAAGACACGCAATTATATCAAATCATTGGTCATCTCATGGAACCCAAACCCAAACCCAAACCCAAACTATTAGCATATTGTAACGTGGTACCCGATCCCATAATTATGCCGGAACGTGGCAACCGATCCAAGTTAGTGTGTCGAAAAGCAACACCCAATCTATTCAACGATCCACAATCACAATCACAAAGTACATTCTCATAATCATATAATAAAGTCATGATTCATGCTCTTCATCATTCATATTTCCTCATTTACAATTAATGTGATCAATAATGCAACAGTCGCATACAAACATGTATCATAATGAAGCAAGAATAAACATAGATCACACAATCATAGAATCACAACCATCACCTACCTCGAAACAAGCTTGTGTAACATCTGTCAATTTGAAATAGCTAGGAAGAAGCTAAGAACTGGAAATAGTCATTTTAGGAAATAATGAAAATCTGGAAATTTGTCTAAAGTTAGGAAAAGTTGAGTTTTGGCCAACTTTAAATGGTCATAAGTTCTAGCTCAGGATGAGTTAGAGGTACTTCCAAATATGGTAGGAAATATCTTGGAATGATCTTTCCAATCCCTCTGAGTTTGCGCGATTCCGAGTTTGTATGAGTAAGTTGTGCCCTTTGGAAATTGGGCTGTTGGAATTAGGAAAGTCCAAATCTGGATTTTTGAAGGGTAGTTTGGTCTTTTCCTTACCCAACTTAATTAATTCATTTTTAGGAGTTTAATTGGGGTAAAGTTAGATTTCAGTCAGTTTTAGAAAGGTGAATTTCATGCTAGGGCTTGGAGAAAGGAGAAGAACGTTCAAGATTCGTCGAGATTAGCTTGTGGATTTTGTCAGGGGTGATCCCTACAAGGTATGTGAGATCACATAGCGTTGGGTTAGTTCACCCACGTGCCAATTATGATTCCATTTCAGCGAAGTTATTAGATTTGAAAGTAAATCCTTGAGTTCTTGATAAATTTTCGTTCAAATTCTTGTGGGTTGTGTTGATTGGAGTTTCTTGAGATTGATTCATGTTTTTAGGTTTGATTTTGAGTAGAATCTGATGTACTTTGAACATATAATCGATTCTAACTGTTTGGGGAAAGAACCCATGGTGTTTAGGGAGTTTAGAGCTGGAAACGAAGAAGAAAATTTCGTCAATCGAAATTTGGAGGTGCCTCTGCGTCGCGGAGCTGGTCCCTAGTTTTTGGAAAAGTCATTTCACGTCGCGGAGAGGTCATAGACCATTCTACCTCAAAAGTTGTTTTCAAAACCAAAAATTAAATATGTCTCCGCGTCGCGGACCCACCCTCAAATATTGATTTTTGGTCTTTTCTTATGTTTAGCCATCTAAAATCATTCTTAAACATTATGAAATCTTTCCAATCACAAATCAAAATCCTTGAATCCATAATTCAATCTAAGGACCAGTGAAGAGTCAAGTCAAAAGCAGTTAAGATCAAAGTCAAGAGAAGTTCTTAGAGTTTTCCAAAAGTCTTTTCCAAATGTTTTAACTTTGTTTTAAGACTTAAAGTTCAAGTTGAGTAAAGAGTAAAGAGTAAAGTTTATGTATTCCCAAAGGGTTTAAAATGTTTTGACATTTAAATAAGAAAGGAAACCTCGATTTCCAAAGGGCCTTCGAGCTAATTTTCAGAAAAGAGTAATCGCTTTCTAAATGAAGCAAGAGGGAAACTTTGATTTCCAAGATAGACTTTGAGCTAAGTTTTTGAGCACTAATCTCAAATCATAGAAGAAGTATGTTTTTAAACATAAATAACTAGTATCATATTTTGGGAGTAGTATTGAGCACCGATATGGGGGATCATTCAGAGAACCCACAGCCCCCATAAACCATGTGGCCATCATGGGTAGAGAAGGGTCATACTTTTTAGCTGAACCCTTAGTGCTTTTTAGCATAGACTAGTGGATCCACTTAGTAGTTCAGGTCCTATACCTTTGGCAAGGTATAGGATGCCTTGGCATCATGAGGTAAAACGCTGTATCATCACTCTAGCTCTTAAGTGATGGTGGTCGGTTAGAGAAATCCCATAGAAGTTAATTGTATTATTATATACACAGTTATTTGTATTTTTACATACATTTAAGAGTTTTAGTGTAACTTTGCATACACATAGAGTTGACATCATGTTTTAAACAACTTTTCTTTATATTGCACTTGTTTTAAACTGATTCATATTGAAATGAGTTCAGTTATGTTGAGTTAAGTCGAACCAGGTAAGTTGTTCAATTTCCTTTCAGCTTCTTTTCAAGCTTAATTTGTGTTTAGCTTAAATTTTTTTTTTATCATTTTTTACATGTCGCAACAACATATAATGGACCATCTATCCATTGAAATTGTAATATTATGGAATATGCCTGAAATGTCCAAAACAAGTTCCTTTAAAGTATTATAATTTTTTCTTGAACTAAAAGTTTTCTAAAATCACGATAAAGAGTCTTTCGTGCTCTCACAGAAATTTTTGCTAGAAAAGATCCTAAGTCATCCATCCATGTCGTTAGATTATAGGACTTACTGGAAATTTCTCTAGTACAAAATGACAAGGACAGGGGTTCATTATCCTCCTCTCCAGTATCTCGGCTATCTCTACTACTCTCCTCATCTCCACTGTTAGTTTTTTCTATTCACTAGATTCAACAGCATCAGTAGCCTGGGCACTATTGTTCTCATAGTTGTCAATCTTAGCCACTGTATCAAAATTAGAGTTAGACTTAGGTTCTTCAACTACAATTTTTTTCTTTTTTGAAGATCTAGAAACTTCTTCAGCCTTTCTTTTCTTAATTTTAGAAGCCTTAGGAACAAATCGTTTAACGATGCCGCCTCTAGTTTTAGCCATACTGTATTATATACAAAAACTTAATTTTCATATCAAAATATCGGCCACTAGTCTACTAATACAAACACAGTAATGCTAAAAAAAATATGCACAATAAGTATCAGTTCCAACAAAACTCGACAATGTCATTGACATAAACACCATTAAAGTCGACCAAAATACAGTAAAAACTTTCAAATCCATAGGCTACATAGACATAAAAAATCAAAATTTTTGAGAAACATAAAAAATAAAAAAATTTCTATGCAATATCTAGAGCAAAACGTCAGTAATGATTCTAAATAAAAATCATGAACTAAAACGGGGAAATTTTCAGAACTTTAAGCAAACATCTAAACTTCACTACACTATCGTAATAAAAAAAATCAAATAGGCAAAAATTTATTCAAAACATGATTAAACTTACTTTAGATGAAGAAGATTGAAAAAGATCCAACTGAACTTCAGAAGAAGATTGAAAAAGATTCAACTGAACTTGAGAAGAACATAGATAAAAAATAGACAAACTCCACTTCGGTTTTCAGGAATGATTATAGGATATCTTTTTTCTTTATGTTTTCAATAATGGAAGATGGAAGACTTTTGTTGGAGAATGATCAGTTTTATGAAGGTTGATGATTTCGGTAAAAAAGGTTGATGGAAGACGAAGAGTTCTTTGATGTTTTCGGTAAAATGTTAACCTTATTTATTAAATAATTTTTATATTCCTTGGGATTGTAATATATTTTTTGGAGGGATGAATTTATTTAATGTTGAAGTGTTGGGATGAAAATAATATTTTATATACTTGTTTTTGTATCCCCAAGTTCTTAAAGTGATGAAAAGGCCCATGACCCTACAATCCAACCCCACTTTTTTACTTTTTCTAACCATAACCGTAAAAATTAAATTAAAAAAATATTAAGTGGCTATTGTGCAAATTAAGTTTTGGGGGTGTCCCCCATGACAATTAATCTCCGCTTTTTGGCTTGCATTTTGTTATATAAATCATAGTGGACAGATATTCAAGGTTAATAGGCAAAGAATCGAGAAATACATGAGTAAATCTGAGGAGGTTCTCTTAATCAAGATAATATATCTTGAAGAACCTTCACTATAGAGAACTATCATTATGTCACGATAGTATATCAAGGGCTTTGAGGAGACAACCCAATTGTCTTTAAGTTTATTTCTTTTATCCGATCTTGTGGGTGTTTGTTTGTTCGCAAAAGAGTGAGGTTGTGCTTAAGGAAACTTGCTATGGATGATAGAGTGTCCACGTGCAATGAAAAAAGGGCATCCATCGATTCTCTATTGTGTGTCACCCAACAGCCGCCCTTTCCAAATAATATTCAAGAAGGAAAATCAAGGGGCCGACATTTACACGACAACTCATTTAGATTCATCAGGACACGACATTCATTTATGGAGAATTTGGCATTAGATCGGTGTAAGGCCTATCCTTGGCTGTACAACGCAAATTAAATTTCTGGTTATACATCGATCACAACAGGTTTTTCACAATATTTCCCATCAACCAACGTTAAATTTGTGAACCGTCGATCTCTCATTGTGCAACGCCTTTCTACCGCCGGTCACCAATAATTGCATGTAGCATGCTCATCTATTTTTTCCATTTTGGGCGATCAACTTGTTTCCGCCAATCCTTATTTATGTACTGTCGACGTCACACTCTCTCAGGTATAGGCTTAGTGTATGATAAAAGCCTATGTAAGGGGGAGGAAAATAATGCATGGATATAATTTTGTGCTGAAGTTATAATCTAAAATAAGTTGTTTGGAACATAGATTGAGCTCTTTATCATCAGTTTTGCTTGAGAAAGAAAGAATAGAGTTGGGTATGGCTCAATAATAATGACTTGGTGGAATTAGTCTATGAATTTGAGCTAGAGATAGAATAATTCAATCATTTCCTCATCTAATGACATGACCTAGGAATAGTCTAACTAGTAGCAACGTTTGGTGTCTTATTGGTAAGGGTCATGGAATTCTAGAGAATCCAAGATATATATGTTTGATAGTTCAGGAGGGTATCAAATTAGCCTAGACCAAAAGTTATACATGTATGAATTTATTTGGTTGTGATTAATATTTATCTATTGTGTCAAAGTTCCACTATAATTCACACACCCCTAGTCGTTTCTAAACTTTGTAGATCGTCATTGTGTTGACCCTTGCTTTTGATAATTGATATTGATAATTTCTAGTATATATATCGTGTGTTGCGAGTACAATTTTCGATTTTGTTTTAGGACTAGAGAGTTATCCCAACCGTCAGTGCTTATGGTTCTACCCCAACCTTTAAAGTTGGATATTATTTTGTATACGATCGTCTACGCTATGAAAATGGGACATAGTTGAGTGATTATCACTTTTCAGAATAATTATCCTTCATATTGGAACTTCACGAGTCAGTTTAGTTATTTAGTCGTATTATGTTTGAGCATGAGCAGGTCCTATCCCTGTCTATTTAGGATTAAGTTTCAGCAGTTATTGTCTAGTTAGGAGTTTTATTACTTCAGTTCGTTTAGGAGTCTTTCCACTGTAATTCTATTTAAGCAACTTTCTGTCTTCATTAATAAATTATCGTCTTTCAACTTATACTCAGTCTTTACATGGTATCAGGGCTCTTCACGCTCTAACGAGAACAATCCAAATTTTTTTCCTTCCTTCTCCTCACACAGATCAGTAACAATGACCAATCCCAATGGGAACAACAATGGCGACAATCTAATAGTTGTCAATGCTGATAACACAATGGGCAGTAACATAATCATTCAGTTCAATCCTGCATCCCAACTACCTATTAAACAAAGCAATGGTGACAACTTCGCCACCTCGAAAGCACAATCCTCCATGGCTACAACCTCTTTGGCCATCTCGATGGGACCACTCCATCCCCCAATCTCACGATTTCCCTCGGTATGAACATATCTCATAATCCTGCCTTCTCACCTTGGTTCCGCCAAGACAAACTCTTCCAGAATGCCTTTATGGCTTATGTCGAACACACCATTGCTTATACTATTATTACCGCTGACTCGACTAAATCAGCTAGGGATGCTTTGCGTACCATTTACGTGAACAAGTCTCAAACTCGGGTCTACAGTTTGCGTGATCATCTTTCCCGTGTCACTAAGGAATCTCGCTACATCACTGAATATCTTCACAATATTCGGTCCTTTTCGGATGAGTTAGCCATGGATGGTGCTCCTATATCCAATCCTGAACTCATAGTCAAAATACACAGGGGTCTGGGGCATGAGTTTTGAGAGATATCTACTGCCATTCGTGCACGTGATACGACTCTATCCTATGAGGAATTGTTTGAAAAACTACTAGACTATGAACAATTTCTTCGCCACGAGGATGCTAAGAAGTTGTCTAGTCCTATCACTGCAGTAGTCGCCACTCCCACCAAAAACAACACCAATAATCGCAACAATCGCAAGCAGACAACTAATTCTCAACAATGGCGTCAGAACTCACGACCAAATACTCCACCACAATGGCAGTCTAACTCAAATACAAATGACGTTAGTCGTTGTCAACTATGTAACAAGATACGCCACAACGCCAATGTTTGCCGCTCGAAGTCTCACAATAACTTTGAAGCCAAAGCCAACTATGCAGCTAGGTTTACTGCTGCCACCAACCTATGGATAGTTGACTCGGGAGCCACCAATCACATCACAACAGAGCCATGCAACCTACAACCCTACCATGGTAACGAGGATGTCTCCATGGGTGATGGTAATAAAATTCCTATTTCTCACACTAGTTCTACTCAATTATATGCATCAAATAATATTTTTAAACTAACCCACACTCTCTGTGCTCCTTCTATTAAACGTAATCTTCTTACTGTCTCTAAATTTTTTCAAGACAATATAAAGTCGATTGAATTTTTTCCTTTGACTTTGTTGTGAAGGATTTGAAAATGCAGAAACCGCTGGTGCACAGTCTGACCAAAAATGGACTGTATGAGTGGCCTGTCCCACCTCCCCAAGCTCACATGACCACAACATTCATTCCTCTCACTACTTGGCATCAATGTCTTGGTCATCCTCACACTCTAGAGTTCTTAGTTTATTTTAAATAAGTTCTCGTTACCATTTCATGAACGAGACAAACCTTTTCATTGTAATTATTGTTTATCTAATAAAGCCCATCAATATCCTTTTTCCCAACTATCACTATGTAGCTGTAAACCTCTTCAAATCATTTTTAGTGATTTATGAGGGCCATCACCGATTTTGTCTCTTGACAAGAAGCTATATTATTGTATTTTTGTTGACCAATAGATGAAATATACTTGGTCCTATACATTAACAAAAATAAGTAAATTAAAGAGATCTTTCAAAAATTCCTTCCTATGATTGAAAAACATTTTGACACCAATATTTTATCCCTGTACACTGATGGCGGAGGAGAGTATAAAAGTCTTGACTCCTATATTTCACTTCACGGTATTGAACACCTTTCCACCCCACCTTATACACCTCAACATGCTGCACTTGCAGAACAACGACATCACCATATCATTGAAACTGCAAGAACACTCTTACATGAGGCGTCCCTTCAACCCCAAATTTTGGTCTTTCGTGTGTCACCACACTATCTACCTCATCAACCGTCTGCCCACCTCCCACCTAGATAATAAATCCCCATTCCAACAATTACTTGGAAAATCATCTGATTATAGTTGTCTACATACTTTTGGTTGTTTATGCTATCCATGGCTTAAAAGATACTCCAAAAATAAACTTGAACCAAAATCCACCCCATGTGTCTTTCTCGAATTCTCCTTGTCTCATCACTGTCACCAATGTTTTGACCCAATCTCTGCAAATGTGTATTTATCCCAAGACGTGCGATTTGTTGAGAATAATTTTCCATTTAAAACTATGTTCTCCAACCTTGCCAGTAAATCGACTCCCCTAGAATGGGAAACAACCAAAATTTCCAATTCTTCCGACCCCACATCTAAACTTCCCTTAAGTACAAATTTGTCCCCTCCATTAGAAATAGAAGAACGCAAAAATGATTCCCCATCTACGTCTACTTCTTCTTCAGCCAAGTCCCAGGACAACTCAAACTCACAGTCCTCCTCCGACAATGCATATGGGGCAGAAGCAACTTCACCTCTCGCAACTTCTCCTTCTCTAGGTAAGTTTTTATCTCCCTCACGTTGTATATTTACCACTTACCAGAACTCACCGTCTCAACCTACTGCCCAATATATACCATCAACATGTTATGCTACACATTCACTGATGCCTATCTCTAAGAACACGCACACCAGCTTGCCTCCTTTACTTGTCTATCAACGTAGAAATACCAACCTCTCAACACCCATGGCTCCTCAACCATCCTATCCAATCCCCGAATTGGAGGTTGCTCCTTCACTGCCTCACTGTCCATCTCCTTCTACCCGTGCTGCCACTCGATCCCAAAACAACATCACCAAACCCAAAAGAATTTTTGATTACTTAGCCAATTTTAACCCCACCATCACACCCACAACTTACAAACAAGCACAAAAATATCCCGAGTGGCGTAACGCAATGAAACAAGAGCTTGATGTTTTAATAAAGAACCAGACTTGGGAACTTGTTCCTCCTGACCAAACAAAAATTATTGTATCTTACCAGTGGCTTTTCAGGATCAAAAGGAATGCAAATGGGACCATTGACAGATACAAAGCACGTCTGGTTGTGAAAGGCTTTACCCAAAGGACGGGCATTGATTTTCATGCCACTTTCAGCCCAGTCGTCAAGTCAACCATAGTTCGCATCGTCCTTTCTATTGCACTTCGTCATAATTGGCACCTACGTCAGTTTGATGTCAATAATGCTTTCCTCCAAGGTAACCTAAATGAGGAAGTGTACATGGCACAACCTCGTGGGTTTACTTGTGATGACAAGCCAACACATATATGTCGTCTGCACAAGGCGATCTATGGATTGAAACAGGCTACTCGGGCATGGTACAATGCCCTCATAGGTTATCTCTCAACCATAGGATTTGTTATGACAATGTCAGATGCCTCACTTTTTGTCAGACATGGTCCAGCTGACAATTTATTTTTCTTTGTCTATGTCGATGATATTATTATCACTAGGAGCAACACCTTCAGTGTCAATCAGGTTATCACTTCCCTTGCTTCTCAGTTCTCTATTAAAGATTTAGGTAATCTTCACTATTTTCTTGATGTTGAAGTGCTACGTAGCTCTGGTTGTTTAATTCTCACCCAAGCAAACTATGTGAACAAGATTTTAAATGATGAGCTAATGACTGACTGCAAGAGTATCAACACGCAAATAAGTGTCTCTGAGTAACTCATCTTATCTGATGGTACTCACCTGACTGATGCCACACGTTATCGTCGAGTCTTGGGCCGACTTCAATAACTATGTTTCACCAGACAAGACATAGCCTATGCAGTCAACAGGTTGTCTCAATTCATGCAAGCACCATCAGACCTTCACCGGAAAGCTATGAAGCACATCCTTTGATACCTGTGTGGTACCATTCATCTCGGCCTACGTGTTACTCCCATTGATGACTTCAATCTACATGTGTACTCTGATTCAGAATGGGGTAGAGACATCACAGACATAGTTTCTACATCTAGTTATATCATGTTCCTTGTCACAATCCAATTAGCTGGTCTTTAAAGAAGCAAAATATTGTCTCATGCTCTTCCACCGAGTCTAAGTATAGGGCAGTGGCTAATGCTCTTTCTGAAACCTTGTAGGTCACAACCTCCGAAATGATTTGTGATTCCCAGTCCATCAATTCCCCATAGTATATTTTGACAATCTTGGAGCCACATTCCTAAGAAAGAATCATGTCCTCCATAGTCATGTGAAGCATTCTGTCGTGGACTTTCACTTTGTTCGCCATCATGTCCACACCAAATGGGTTCGTGTTGTTCATGTTCATGGTGCTGATCAAATAGCTGACAGTCTCACCAAGGCACAACTTAAACCTGCATTTGAGAATAATATTTCCAAGTTAGGTTTAGTGACCCATTTCCTAACTTGAGGGGGAGTATTGGAACATCACGAGTGAGTTTAGTTATTTAGTCGTATTAAGTTTGAGCAGTTCCTATCCCTATTTATTTAGGATTAAGTTTCAGCATTTATTGTCTAGTTAGGAGTTTTATTACTTCTCTTCATTAAGGAGTCTTTCCACTATAATTTTATTTAAGCAACTTTCTGTATTCATTAATAAATCATCATCTTTCAACTTATACTCAGTCTTTACATTTCTGATAGTTCCAACATTTATTTCCCTAATCATTGGTTTATAAACCCCCTAGCTATTCAAATATATAGCCTGTTCTTCAGCTTTATATTCCATCTGACCATGTCATGCGGTGGCTCCACGTGCTCCCACTGCATTCACTTTCTCCATTCCGCCAGTCAAGAGATGCTTAGGCATCAAGTCCATTTGTGTTAAGATATGGTTCATATCTGAACTCTTTTTTCTTGTCTATTACGCTGCTCAACATATGAACAAACTACATAATTTTTCTCAAATACTTCAGATTTTTTAGTATGCCAAGCCCTGTTAGTTTTTTATAACCCTATCTAGTGTAATTGTTGCATCAGTATATGTCTGCGTCATAAGAAACCCTCCAAGACTGTGCCAACTTTGGTCTTGGTCATACAATTCTAAGACATGTAGAAAATCTCCATCAAATGATCATCAGATAGCTTATGTTATGGGCACTACTTCACCTTCTTATTAAATCTCAGTCATGCCTCACACGATACCTTACTAGGCAGTTGCCTTGAATAGTTGATATCATGCCTCAGCTGCAACATACTTTAGCATGGGAAGAAGCTCTCCAAAAATGTGTCATTTAACTATCCCTAGTTGGTTATAGAATTATGTGGTAACGCATTCAACCACATTGTTGCTTTTGTAGAATGTGATAATGGAAACAACCTCAAAATGATGCCAGTTCTAACCTTGGGTATCTCGAAAGACTTACTAGTACTCGTAAAGTTCATCAGGTGAAAGTTTTGATCATGTAAATAAGTCTTCATACCCAGAGCCTACACCCTGAACGTGGCTGGCACTCGAGAGCCATTGTTGCTCCCCAAGAGAATGCTTGGCCTGACTCATTACTCAGTGAAAGACTTACTCAATCAAAATAGGCACTTTAAATGTAAAGATTAACTCATAAAGTCTCAATTTTAACTCAACTAAGTATAATTCTAAGAAATTGTTCAAATAGCCATAAGAAGGCAACTCCAGTCTCAAACAATAACAAGAAATGGGAAAAGACTCATCAACTGC
This sequence comes from Solanum tacnaense, assembly GCA_029582525.1. NCBI lineage: Eukaryota > Viridiplantae > Streptophyta > Magnoliopsida > Solanales > Solanaceae > Solanum > Solanum tacnaense. The sequence goes on along the minus strand of JAJOOD010010472.1, from coordinate 19,902 downwards.
CACTATCAATGAAGCCTCTAATAACTATGATAGATATCAGGACAAGACCCACAACTTCTTCACAAAATTGGAATAAAATATAAGTGGAACCATCCGGAAGCAAGGAGGCTTACCAAAGCTAGCTGGAACGCAAGTGATATCAAGGGATTGCATGTTGATGACCCTGAACATATGTATCTGCATCATAAAATGATGCAGGTCGAATGGCGTCAGTACATTGAATGTACGAGTATGTAAGGGGAAAGTTGAAACATAAGCAATTGAACTGATGCTTTGGGAAGTCAGACTCACCTCATTTCAACACAACTCATTATCAAACCTACAATAAGTGATGCAATATTTAGAACATTATAAAGCAGGAGATATACTCAATGATGTCTAAAAATACAATAAAATTACTCTTTACTCTTAATTGGGAGATTATCTAACCGACAACCATCACTATAAGCAACGTGATGATATAATATCTCGTGCACGCTGCCAGAACTATCCTATACCTTGTTGGGGGTATAAGACACCTTTGCTAATTGGATCCACTAAACTATGCTTAAAAGCAATAGGGAATTATCTAAAAAAGTATGATCCTTTACCATGTTGGCATACATGGTTATGAGGATTTTGAGTTGTCTGAACTTATCCCCATATCGGTGCTCAATACTGCTCCCAATAATATATATAACTCATGCTCATATGTTTAGAAATATAACTCTTCCTCAATTTGAGATAATTACTCAAATTATCCTCTTAAAAGAGGTAGTTATTCTGAAATATCTTTTGAACTCATACTCTCTTTTTAGAAATCAAAGTTTCTCTATTCTCAGTGTATAAAATGATACATTAGGGAATACTTTGTTCCATTAAACTTTTACTCAAAACCGCCTTTTTAAAACTTTTCCTCAAAACATAGTTCAAAACAAAATAATCGACATTCAAAGGCTCTCAAGACTTATAACTTCATTTTAAGGCTGAAATTTTCATTTGAGTGACTGAAATATAGACTTACCATCATTGTTTTCTCTTTTTTTTAATATTAACAATATTTCAAGTAAGTGTTACCGGTAATTAATTGTAACACCCCGACTTTTCGAAACGTCTAAACTGACTTGTATCTTCGTGGAAAGACCAAGATGGTGGGTAATAAATTAAGAATGATGTGTTATGATATATTTTAAGTGTTCGAGGGTTGTATCTCAAGTTTTGAAGTTAGGTAAGTGGAAAAATAAAAGTTAGCAAAAGCTACTGTAAATTCCTTTTAAAGGATTTGTCTGAAATTTGGGTCAAATGTCTCGGAGATTTACTCCCAATCTATAAAGAGTTATGATGCCAACGACTTATGAAATCGAAGTTCTACGAGTCTAGTTTCCATCTGATCAACCCGTTCGTTCATACAACTTCAGAATGGAGAGATATTTGCGTTTTCGCAAGACTGTGCAAGCAAGTAGGTGAGGTTGGTCCCCTATGTCGGTGGAACTTTATATATATCTTATTCTTCGAGTTTTCTTCATTTTCCTTCATTTTTCTTAGTGAATAACCAGAAAACTCACAAAACCCATTTCTAGGATCAACCAAGTTACAGATTTTCTTGACTTAAGTCCTTGACAAAAGTTGTTCTACGCATTAAGCTCGTCAACATGGTATAATTTATTTTATCAATTTCCTAGCATATCGTACTTTGGTGGTTGGACAGCAGGGGTTTGGGCATATTTTAAAGCTTTGAGGTGTATTACGAACTTAAAATCAAGGTAAGACCCTTCTTCCATCGAATCTATCTTTGATAAGTCGCAAATAGCAATTTCCGACGGAAATACATATCTTTTATCGGATTATCGTGGTATCCTCTATTTTTTTGTATTGATTATGGTCCTGCATTGATATAGCATCGAGGAGGGAGTGAGTAAAGTAGTTAGGCCACATGAATTCAGCAAGAAAGGTATGTTAAGGTTATTCCCTACTTACGGTATGTTTCCTAAAGCGTAGGAGCAATATAATTGGGTTGTTATCCTTGTTATACTTGTAGCCGTTATTATTGATTGTTGGTTGTTCGAGTTGATATAATCCTCCCTTGTCGAGATTGTTATTCAGTTACTAGCATCCCTATGTTGGGCACAACTTAGAGACTATTTGTATAGGTTTCTTATAACCAAATTGCTCATTTTTAGCGATTGGATTGTTATTGTTGCCCTTGGGGCTATTGTGGTTAGCTGGAGGAAAGTGATCTATGCCTAGAAGAACTATGTTCTTCTTACGAGTCTATATGGATGCCTAAGAGGGCTATGAGTTGCCTACAGGGCTATATAGACGCGCCTAAGAAGGCTATATGCTTCCTATATGGCCATGTTGTTGCCTAAGACGGCAATGAGTTATCTATTAGCTATGTTGATGCGTATGAGAGCTATGTGCTGCCTATGGGACTATATTAATGCCTAAGAGGGCTATGTGACTTCCTACGAGGCTAGGGGACTACCGATAGAGGTATATAGACTGATTGGCATCTTTCAGGCTTATGGGGGCATGAGTAGGTGGTCTTGTGTGTTGTTTGTATCTACCGAACTTATGGGGAATTGGTTAGGTTTTTGTTTTATTGTTTTTGATAAGTTAAGATTAGGAGCAGGTCGGTACACTTATCGTATCCTTGATCTATTTATCGGATTATTCTAGTATATTAGGATACCTGCTCATAGTTTGTTGCCTTTCATACTCTGTTTATTATTTTATACTTACGCCCCATTGCCTGGGGGCGCTGCATTCATGCATGGAGGTCCCGACAGACGATCCAGTAGACCTCCTCAATAGTAGGATTGACTTTTATCCGGCTGGCTAGCCCTTTTCCTCTAGAGCTGCTAGAGTTTGGAGATTTGTTAGCTTTTGTTGTATATATTTTTATGGATAGGTTAGGGCCTGTCCCGCCAATCTGTACAACTCTTAGAGGCTTACATACTAGTGTGTGGGGTGTACAACTATGTTATGGCCATGCTGGCCTAGTTTGTTGGTTTGCTGCTGCTTGTCAGCTGTTTGATGTATTGTATGGATATATACATGCTTTCAGTTTCGCTACAGAGCTCATGGTGGCCTTGACAGCCCAATCAGGACTTTTGTGCTAGTTGGTTATTTCTTTATATGAACTTTTGGGAGTAGCTGTTTCTTTTATAGATCTGTTGATAGGGGCCTTGCCGGCCGATGGCTTAATTTTAAGCCGAGATATACTTGTTTGTTTTCTTGATTGCGTGTGGCTACCATGCTCTAGTAGCAAATGGTTCCGTAGGGTCGGCTCGGGTCTGAGTTCTAGCATTAGGAGCCAGTTGCGCCCCTTGAGTTTGGGGCATGACAATCTTGGTATTCGAGAAACGTCGTATCCTAAGGAGTTACAGGCCGTGTCTAGTAGAGTCTTGTTTATAAATGTGTTGTGCACCACATTCGATAAGCAACAAGCTACCTGGGATGTTAGAATTTGTATCCTTCTTTTGCTTACCTCATGCTATACAGCAGTTTCTTAAGGGTTGAGGTTTCTGGCTTATAATTGATATTTGTATGCACATAGAGATGGCTGACACCAGACAGACCACAGCTAGCTAGGGGCTAGATACAACTGCAGACGAGGGAATTGGCAAGGTACCACAGGTGGAGGTAGCCCATTGTGAGACCCAGGGGGATACATTTCTCAGCCTCCGATAGCTTCTCCACCACTTCAGGGGCCTCCAAGGCTTACAGGACCCCCAACTCCACCAACAGTACCACATATAGTTCCTCTTATTCCATCTGACCAAGATTTCAAGAGTGCAGTATGTATGTTAACATAGTTAGTAGCTGCACAACGCCAACCCATTGTGCTAGATGTTGTCGGACCTTCTAGAGGGCCCTGAAGTTCGAGAGTTCGTGAATTTCCTACATTTAATTGTCCACAATTTATAGGGACAGATCACAGAGAGGACCCTCATCACTTTATTGATCAGCTTCATAGGATCTTTAGAGTCATGCATGCCTCAGCAACTGAGTCAGTTGAGTTAGCAGCATTTCGATTGCGTGATATTGCAGTATTGTGGTACGAGAGTTGGGAGAGATCTAGGGGAAAAGATGCATATCTACCCACTTGGGATAGCTTTACAGAAGCTTTCATATATCACTATTTGCCTCGAGAGATTAGGAATGGCCGGGTAGACCAGTTTCTGAACCTCCGACAGGGCAGCATAAGTGTCCAAGAGTACGGGCTGAGATTGATTCATTGGCTAGATATGTACCAGCGTTTGTTGATACGATGTATGATAGGGTGCGTAGATTTGTGGGAGGGCTCGACTCAAACAATATCGATGCTTGTTCTACCGTTTCTCTAAATAATAATATGGATATCTCATGAATTCAGGCTTTTAAACAAGGCATAGAGGATTGCCGACATTTACAGTATATGACTGACAAGGTCAAACGAGAGAGAAAAAAGAGGCTAGGCCCGCTGGTTCACAGGGATATTTTTAGGGTGGTCCTACACCCCAAAATCTTACTAGGCCACCTAGGCCTCCACCACAGCAATTCCAGGTTAATAGATTTGATCGTCAGGGACAGTCAGGCCTAGGTGAGCGTTCACGAGCATCTGGCTCATAGCAGCAGAGGGGTTCAGGCTAGGCTAGGACAGCCCCGCCGCATTCCACTACTTGCGGTAGGATGCATTTCGCGAGGTGAAGACATGGTTCCATAGATTTTTATTCTGGTGGATAGGAGGGGAATGGGTGGAGAAACTACCCGACCATAAGTCAGGTTGGTATAGGTCAGTCGACCAGGTAAGTAGTAGGTTCCTCATCCTTAGCACAATCTATAGGGCGTGGACCCTAAACTTCAGCAGGTAGAGGTAGAGACGGAGGCAGAGAGTGAGCATCAATTTTTGGTACTGTACAGAACCGTACTTATTCACTAGTCGGCTGATAGGACTCAGAGTCATCACCAGATGTTGTGACTGGTACATTGATTGTTTGCTCCCATTGTGTTTATGCTTTGATAGATCCTGGATCTACGTTGTCCTATGTTACGCCATTTATCGCGGGGAAGTTATGTATAGTAGCAAATTCATTAGATTGACCCTTTATTGTATCTACACCAGTTGGTGAGTCTATTATTGCCAAGAGAGTCTATCGAGGTTACACAATAGAAATTATCGACCGTCAGACCTCTATAGACCTCGTAGAGTTAGAAATGGTCGATTTTGACGTCATTAGGGGGATGGACTGGTTAGCGTCTTGTTATGCTAATGTTGAGTGTCAGACAAAGATTGTTAGATCCACTTTTCAGGTGAGGCAGTTCTGGAATGGAAAGGCAATACATCAACGCCGAAAGGTAGGTTTATTTCTTATCTTAAGGTGAGGAGGATGATCACTAAGGGTTGTATTTATCATCTTGTTTGTGTTCATGATATAGATGCAGAACCACCGACTATTCAATCTATTCCAGTAGTTAATGAGTTTGTAGATGTATTTCAAGACGAGCTCCCTGCTATCCCTCCAGAACGGGAAATTGATTTTTCTATCGATATGCTACCAAGTACAAAACCTATATCTATCCTTCCTTATAGAATGGATCCTACTGAGCTAAAGTAGTTGGGATCAGTTGAAAGACTTGTTGGATAAAGGCTTTATCAGGCCTAGTATTTCACCATAAGGTGCGCCAGTGTTATTCGTGAGGAAGAAAGATGGCTCACTAAGAATGTGTATCTATTACCACAGTTGAATAAGGTGACTATAAAGAATAAGTATCCCCTTCCGAGGATCGATGACTTGTTTGATCAGTTACAAGGTATTGAGTGCTTCTCAAAGATTGATTTAAGATCAGGATACCACCAGATACGAGTTCGGGAAAAATACGTTCCAAAGACAGCTTTTAGAACCAGATATGGACACTTTGAGTTTTTGGTAATGTCTTTTGGATTAACTAATGCCCCAGCAGTGTTCTTGGACCTGATGAATAACATATTCAGGCCATATCTAGATACGTTTGTGATTGTATTTATTGATGATATTTTGGTCTATTCACATTCAAAAGCTGAACATGCAGATCACTTGCAAGCAGTCCTTCGGGTTCTTCGAGAGCAGGAACATTACGCAAAGTACTCTAAGTGTGAGTTGTAGTTGAGCTCTGTGGCTTTCCTAGGCCATATCAAATCAGATTCCGGCATTATAGTCGATAAACAAAAGATTAAGGACGTAAAGACTTGGCCCAGACCCATGCTTCCGACTGAGGTTTGTAGTTTCTTAGGATTAGTTGGGTACTCAGAAGGTTTGTAGAGGGGTTTTCTTCACTTTCATCACCATTAACGAAGTTGACTCAAAAAATGGCTAAGTCTAGTGGACTGAGGCTTGCGAGCATAGATTCCAGGAACTGTAGGACAGGTTGACATCAACACCAGTTCTAGCATTGCCAGAGGGTTCAGAGGGCTATGCAGTGTACTGTGATGCCTCTGGTGTTAGGTTGGGATGCATTCTAATGCAACATGGTAAGGTTATCACATATGCTTCAAGGCAGTTGAAGAAGCACGAGAAGAACTATCTAACCCACGATTTAGAGTTGGCTGCAGTTGTGCATGCGTTAAAGATCTGGAGACACTATTTATATGGATTTCATGTTGACATTTTCACATATCAGAAAAGTCTTTAATATATCTTTAAACAGAAGAAGTTAAATCTGCGACAACGTCAATGGCTTGAATTACTGAAAGACTATGATGTCGATATTTTATATCATCCAGGAAAGGCAAATGTGGTAGCGGATATCCTCAGTCAAAGATCTATGGGTAGTTTGTCTTATTTAGGTGTTAAGAAGTGGGAGCTAGCGCGAGAGCTTCATTAGTTTGCTAGCTTGGGAGTCAGATTATTAGAGGCAGATGATAGTGGGGTCACAATTCAGGATAGCCGTATCATCTCTAGTTGTAGAAGTAGATTCACGGCAACAAGAGGATCCTAGCTTAGAACAGCTCAGAGCCAAGGCTCAAGATCAATATTATTTAGCATTGGATATAGCAGGAGATGGAGTTCTTAGATATAGCGGTCAATTGTGTGTTCCAAACGTTGCAGGGCTTCAACATCGGATTATGGAAGAGGCACATCATTCCCGTTATTCTATTCACCCTGGTTCGACGAAGATGTAACATGATATTAAGGAGATATTGGTGGAACGGGATGAAGAAAGATGTTGCTGAGTTTGTGGCACAGTGTCCTAACTACCAACAGGTGAAGGTTGAGCACCAAAAGCCCGTTGGGCTGGTTCAGGAGATAGTCATTCCTTTGTTGAAGTGGGAAGCAATTAATATGGATTTTATTACAGGGTTACCTCGATTGCGTTGCAAGTTTTACTCTATTTGGGTAATTGTTGATAGACTAACAAAATCAACCCACTTCTTACCAGTCATGGCTACTTTTACGGTCGAAGACTATACAGGGCTCTATATTAGAGAGATTGTTCGGCTACACGGTGTCCCAGTATATATTATATTTGATAGAGGAGCACAATTTACCACCAAGTTTTGGAAGTCCTTCTAGAAAGGACTGGGGACACAGGTTAATCTTAGTACAACCTTTCACCCTCACACAGATGGCCAGGCTGAGCGCACAATTTTGACACTCGAGGATATGTTACGAAAGTGCACGCTAGATTTCAAAGGAAGTTGGGATGACCACTTGCCTCTTATTGTGTTCTCATAAATAATAGTTATCATGATGGCACCTTATGAGTCTTTGTATGGGCAAAAATATAGATCCCCCATTGGATGGTTCGAGGTATGTGAGTCAGGGTTGATTGGACCTGACTTAGTACATCAGACAGTGGAGCAGGTTAAGCTCATTCGGGAGAGGTTGCTAACAACTCAAAGCCAATAGAACTCATACTCAGATGTGCAACGAAGGGACTTAGAGTTTTGTGTCGATGATTGGGTATTCTTAGAAGTCTCACCTACGAAAGGTGTTATAAGATTTGGCAAGAAAGGCAAGCTTAGTCCAAAATTCATTGGGCCATACCGGATCCTTCGGAAGGTAGGAGAAGTGGATTATGAGTTAGAATTGCCTTCGGGGCTAGAACCTGTTCATCTAGTTTTCCATGTATCGATGCTACGGAAGTGTGTAGGAGACCCTTATTGGGTTTTCCCAGTTGAGGATGTTTAGATCACAGAGGATTTGTCCTACGAGGAAACTCCAGTTGCCATATTAGATCGACAGGTCCAAAAATTTAGGACCAAGGAGGTGGCATCGGTTAAAGTATTGTGGAGAAACAAGAATAGAGAAGAGGTGACCTGGGAAGCTGAGGATGGCATGAGATCAAAATATCCTCACTTGTTTCATACCCAGGGTGATAGCATATTAGTTTATATTAGTGAAGTAAGGTAAGATACCTATCTAATTTTTTATAATATTTCTTATTATTATGGTTGTTGTCGTTGTATTTTTGTTTGCACTGTTATTGCAGAGCTATAGTGCTTAGCTATTTATGTCATCCTGTGAGACGCCTAGGTTAGAATTTCTGCGTTCCAGGTTCCTGGATAGTCACATTTAAAAAGGATAATCTACCTAAATTTTGGAAATTCCTAAGGACTTAACCGCGTGACTCAGATTTTTCATTCGAGGATAAATATTTCTAAAGGGGGGAGGATGTAACACCCCGACTTTTTGAAACGTCTAAATTGACTCGTATCTTCGTGGAAAGACCAGGATGGTGGGTAATAAATTAAGAATGATGTGTTATGTTATATTTTAAGTGTTCAAGGGTTGTATCACAAGTTTTGAAGTTAGGTAAGTGGCAAAATAAAAGTTGGCGAAAGTTACTGTAAATTCCTTTTTAAATATTTGTCTAAAATTTGGGTCAAATGTATCAGAAATTTTCTCCCAATCTATAAAGATTTGTGATGCCCATGATCTATGAAATCGAAGGTCTACGAGTCTAGTTTCAAATGCATACTTCAGAATGGAGAGATATTTGCGTTTTTGCAAAACTGTGCAAGCTGGTAGGTGATGTAGGTTCCCTAGGTCGGTGGAACTTTATATATATATCTTCTTCTTCGAGTTTTCTTCATTTTTCCTTCATTTTTCTTAGTGAATAACCAGAAAACTCACAAAATCCATTTATAGGATCATCGAAGTTACAGATTTTTATGACTTCAGTCATGACAAAAGTTTTTTACGCGTTGAGCTCGTCAACATGGTACAATTTGTTTTATCGATTTCCTAGCATATCATTCTTTGGTGGTTGGACAGCAGGGGTTTGGGCATATTTTAAAGCTTTGAGGTGTATTACGAACTTAAAATAAAGGTAAAACCCTTCTTCCATCGACTTTAGCTTTGATAAGTCGCAAATAGCAATTTGTGACAGAAATACATATCTTTTATCGCATTATCGTAGCATCTTTTATTCTTTTGTGTTGATTATGGTCCTGCCTTGTTGTAGCATCTTGGGGGGTTGTGAGTAAAATCGTTAGGCTACGTGAATTAAGCAAAAAAGGTATGTTAAGGCTATTCCCTACTTACGACATGTTTCCTTAAAGTGTAGGAGCAATACAATTGGGTTGTTATCCTTGTTAAACTTGTAGCCATTATTGTTGATTGTTGGCTGCTCGAGTTGATATAATCCTCCCTTGTTTGGATTCTTATTCAGTTAGTAGTGTCCCTATGTTGGACATGACTTAGAGGATATTTGTATAGGTTACTTATAACCAAATTGCTCGCTTTTAGCGATTGGATTGTTATCGTTGCCCTTTGGGCTATTGTGGTTAGCTGTAGGAATGTGATATATGCCTAGAAGGGCTATGTTATGCTTACGAGGCTATATGGATGCCTAAGAGGGCTATGAGTTGCCTTTAGGGCTATTTTGATGCCTAAGAAGGTTATGTGCTTCCTACAGGGCTATGTTGTTGCCTAAGAAGGCTATAAGTTGTCTATAAGCTATATTGATGCCTAAGAGAGCTATGTGCTGCCTACAGGGCTATATGAATTACTAAGAGGGCTATGTAACTTCCTACGGGGCTAGGGGACTACCAATAGGGGTATATAGATTGATTAGAACCTTTTGGGCTTTTGGGGGCATGCGTAGGTGGTCTTGTGTGCTGTTTGTACCTACCAAGCTTGTGGGGGCTTGGTTAGGTTGTTGTTTTATTCTTTTTGATAAGTTAAGATTTAGGAGCAGGTTGGTACACTTATCTATCCTTGATCTATTTATCGGATTATTCCAGTATATTAGGATACCTGCTCATAGTTTGTTGCGTTTCATACTCTGTACATTATTTCGTACGGACGCCCCATTGCCTGGGGGTGCTGATTTCATGCATGCAAGTCCCGACAGATGATCCAGTAGACCTCCTCAGCCGCAGGACTGACTTTTATCCAGTTGGCTAGCCCCTCTCTTCCAAAGCTGCCAGAGTTTGGAGGTTTGTTAGCTTTTGTTGTATATATTTTTATGGGTAGGCTGGGGCCCTGTCTCGTCAATATGTACTACTCTTAGAGTCTTGCAGACTAGTGTGTGGGGTGTACGACTATGTTATGGCCATGCTGGCCTAGTTTGTTGGTTTGCTGTTGCTTGTTAGCTGTTTGATGTATTATATTGATATATACCTGCTTTCAGTTTCCTATAGAGAGCATGGTGGCCTTGATGGTCCAATCAGGACTTCTGTGCTAGTTGTCTATTTCCTTATATGAACTCTTGGGAGTAGTTGTTTCTTTTATAGATCTGTGACAGGGGTCTTGCCGGTCGAGGGCTTAATTTTAAGCCGATATATACTTGTTTGTTTTCTTGATTGTGTGTGGCTTCCATGCCCTAGTAGCAAATGGTTCAGTAGGGTCGGGTCGGGCCTGAGTTCTGGCATTAGAAGCCAGATGCGCTCCTTGAGTTTGGGGCGTGACATTAATCTTAATTTATACAATGATAGTCTCTCACAAGAGGTCTTTGAAGCATATGTGTAAGTATGATATGATTATATGTTGTACTTCAAAAGAAAGCTTTGGAAAACAACATATTTAAGGATCTCCAATTTTGGGTGGCCCTGGTTGGGGTTGGGAATTGTTGAAGATCTTGAATGATTTGTGAGTAATCCAACGTAATAACGTGATGAAATTATTCTGATTAATTTTTGATGAATTGAATTCTTTTTTCCCCTTGTAGATTTAAAAATAATATGACATGATTTGTGAATAATCAAACAAAATAAGTACGTTGAATATAATATGAAGTTATACCATTATGTCATGACTTACATGTCATAATTCATTAGTTTTGATGTGATGACTTGCAAAAAAATTCATTCAATTAACTCAAAATTATTTTCTCAAATAATTTGGCTAATCATCAAATTTTAACCTATTCAACTTTTGTTTACTTTATATACAAGAGGAATGTGCGAGACAATATAGGAAAGTAAATACATACCTAATCAAAGAAAAAGACCGCTATTTTCACTAGTTGTCTTACCATATCCAAAAGGGAGTCTATTTCAACATTTTACTTAATAGAGTTGTTTTCCATATCCCAAATTAACCTTATTACTTAATTAATCGAGTCAATTTGAGATACAATAGATAACTTTGTTAAGTAAAATATTGAAAAAGAATCTCTTTTAGATACGGTAAGACAACATTATGAAAATATTAATAGTTTTTTTCTTCGATTAGATATGTCGTATGTATTTACTTTCCTATACTTTTCGCACATTATTCTTGTATATAAAGTGAAGAGAAAATGAATTGGTTAAAGTTTGTGAGTGATCAAATTATTTTAATTTGGTTTACGCTGAAATGGAGCGTGAGTCGTTAGAAAAAAAACATTCAAATCCCACTAGGTTTAAAGAAAAGAACGTAGACTATGTAACCTAATACATGTATTAGTCAATTTGGTAAGTTGCAATATATGGAGTATTTCTTTTCCGATTCGGGAGGCTTCGCATAGGAAAACTTTCACAGATTTTTCACCGACACCCAAGAGATTTTAATTCTTTTCCTACTAGTTCAAATTAGGAAATAGTAATTGTAACTTAACTAGACACCTTCTATTACCAAAAGTACAAAATTTCCCCTAAAAACCTACATATACATATTGCTTTTGTTTTTCTTATTTGTTTGTAGCATTGAATTTTTTGCATATCAATATGATGAAAAAAATAGAGAAAAGAGTCTGAAAAATACTCCAACTTTGGTCGAAATTGCTGTTACGATACCAAACTTTATGGAGTACCATTTACCCCTTGCACTATTTAATAGTCTGTTTTAAAGGTATATATGTGCCCACGTAGACACGTCACTATTTATAATTATAAAATATTTATGATGTCCACGTGGGCACATATATACCTTTAATATACACTATTAAATAGTGCATAGGGGTAAAAGATCATTTTCAAAGTTCGGTATTGTTACAAGAATTTTGGTCAAAGTTCGGATAAATTTCAGACCTTCTTCCCAAAAAAAATATATCGTAAAATGTCAGTCAAAGTTATTATAGTTTAACTCTAAATATGAAAAGTATGACAATTAATAGTGGACGGAGATAGTAATACTAAAAATTTTCCACTCAAAATTATTTTCTCATTTATTTTTTCAAAAATAATTTGACTAATCATCAAACTTTAACCAAATCAACTTCTCTTTACTTTATATATCCAAGGAATGTGGGAGAAAATATTAGAAAGTCAATCCATACATAATTAAACAAAAAGACCACTAATATTTTCACAAGATTGTCTTACCAAATCTAAATAGGACTCTCATTTAATATTTTACTTAATAAAGTTGTATACCATATTCCAAATAAACCCGATTTATTAAGTTGTATTTGGATCGTTTTACCTGCGTAGGTTCCAAAAAAAAAGGAACGCATCGCACTAAGGATGAAGTAGACGATCTAACCCAGCTATCAGTAAACTTGGGAAGTTACAATTACTCTATTTTTCTATATTATATTTCTTTCCCAATTTGGGACACTTACATACCAAAAATTTTAGCAGATTTTTTACCAAACCTCCCAAGAGCATTCGATTCTCTTTCCAATTGAAATTAGGAATACTAATTATAGTTTAAATAGGCAACTTGTATTACTGAAGGTATAAAATTCCCCCAAAACACCTATATATACGTACTCATTCTTCTCAAGATTCTACATCGAATCAAGCTATGGCAGAAGAAGATCAAAGCAAGAAGAAAACAAATAATCCCAAACCGTATCAAGGGAGGAAAGAATGCATAAAGAGGAAATCAATGGAGCTTGAAACTCTCTACGATATCAAGGTTTGTACTGTTATTACTGGTCCTAATGGGGAACTCCAAACTTGGCCTGACAATTTGGATGCATGTAAAGAAGTTCTTGATCTCTACTCTCAAAATGTGAAACCCGAAAAGAAGCACAAGGAATCATCAACACCAGTACTAGAACAAGAAGAAGAACAAGGAGAGAAAGATCTCCTGACTCTAGTTGAATCAAAGCTTGCTGCTATCAATAGGAGAATTCTTTTCTTGGAGAACAAGAATGTTGTTGTTGCTGATAAGGGGAAAATAAAGAGAATTGAGTGATTTATTTGTATGGAAATTTTCTTTTTGGTATATTTTTTGAATGTTTTAAGGACTAGGATTGTGTTTTTTTTCTTGTTTGTTCGAGGATTTACAATAGCTGAAAGATTTATCTTTTATCTGCAGATCCTTTTTTCCTCTGCAGTGTTTGTCTTATCAGTAGTTGGTGCAATATGAATACAACCCATATTTTACCTTTTTTATTTTTATGTATGTATTGAATTGAATGGTGGATTAATCCCCCTGGTAGAATGGAAAATCTATAGGATTTTAATTAAAATGCAATACATACATAAAATATTAATGTCTGATATTAGGTACGGTAGGGTTAGGGTTTGCAAGGCTTGGGTGCCATGTACCATAAGACAATAATTTCATAGAAATTTAAAAATTAACGAAAATGTTTTTGTTGCACTAAGAAGAAACAAGGAATGAGAAGAAAGGAGCTCCTCCATCAATGCTTACATTACATGGTTCATGAAGATGAAATGTGAGGGGAATCAGAAGCTGAAAAATGTTACAAAGCGAAACTAATGAATTTAATCATTACTAACATACAAAGACATGAAAGATCATGTTGGATTTAACCACCTCAGGTGAGTCAACTGCGACAAATGTTGTTCTTTAGCTTTGACCACCATGTGCACATAAAAGCTTAACAAATCTTTATGGAAAAGACACATGTTGCAACAAGAACTAGAATCAATTTAGACAGAAGGAGAACTAACCCGTTGGAGGTGAGCAAATGGGAAGCAAGACCTCTTCTTGATATCGCACAATAGAAATCGTGAACTTTTGTCCCTCCATGGCAAAGCCAACTGAAGGACAGTCAGTAAGACATTATTAAAGGCATAGGTACAGTTACGATCAAATATGGAGTTGTCCTGAAACAGCATTACGCTCAGCATCTTTTTGTTTCAGAGTGAGGTTTGCAAATTGTTGATCGAGATCCCTACTTGTGCTGTGACGATGGCTTCTGTTGTTGTGGTTCTGGCTGTTGATGTTGTTGCTGATACAATGCTCTTAATCTTCCTCTTTCTCTTTCCAAAACTTCATGTTCCATTGTATATAAATTTATTAGTAGCAAATTTCGATGAAACAAATTAAAATAAACTACTGCTGTATATACGTTCAATTTCTCTGAAACACCACCTATCCGACAAAACAGAATATTTCCCATGTTAAAAATAGTTAAATTCAACTTAGACAGTTTACTCTAGGTCATTGAATCAAGGAATGAAAGTGGGACTTGGGAAATAGATCAATTATTTAGCAATTTTGTAGTTGCAAATTCGACCACATTGTTTCTCTTTCTTTATTTGCCTAAGTGACTTTCCGTTTACGAAAAAAGTGCAAAAGAGATATATGCGATAAAAATCATCTAAACAACAATATCATGCTCCACAAAAGTCATCCAATCATTCATATTAATCTGTATGTATGCTACCATTGCTCTAGAGGTAAATAAGAATAGCTTCCATCCCTTGAGTTAATTTTGAAAGGTAAGCAAATTTGAAGGCTTGAAGCAGAAAATATGGACATGTTCACATTAAGGTCACCCAGATGCAGTGGAAAAGAGTACTACTACTTCCACCATCTTACACCTGTCGCACACACCTTTCTTTTTTTATCGGGTACTTGCTACCTCCCACTAGTTTAAGTACTGAAGAAATCACCTAGCACTTTGTCTCTGCTGGAATTTTGACCCTGGTTTTCATTCACCGCTAGGCCACAATACTTGGCTACAACAAGATCATTCCATCTTCTTACCAAGAATTGATGTATTTGGGATGACCAGTAATTGTCCCCATTTTCCATAGAGACCGCTATTTTGTTATTAAAATTGAACATTACCCAAAAACTTTTGTTTTAGTTCCAGGAAAACTGTGTCCACTTTCCTAGCTCACTTGCAATTGTTTTATTCCCCATGAAAAAATCAATTAAATAATCCTTATTTCAAATAAATCTAATTCCTAGCTATGTAAGATTTGGACTCACAAGACCTGCTGCATAATTAACTTTATCAAAATAGTCCAAGACTACAAGGACTAGAAACAATTGTAGAATAATTTAGTATAACAGATAAAGAAACTTACAATACTTTATGAGCTAAATTTTCTAAGCGCTGCTCTAGGGCTATATTGTAGGATAAGATTCTGCTGGTTAAGGAATTCAAGCTCGGCAGACACTTCAGCTTGAAATCACAAAAACTAGTCAAATTAACAAGTTACCAAAATGCAACATCCATTTCATGTCCAGGTACCGGTGTATGTATTTCAAAGGTTCAACTGATACATGCCTGCAAAGCTTGTACATTTCTTTCCAATTCAGCTATATATTGAAGCTTTCTGACTCGTCATCGCTGAGCAAATTGCCTATATATTATGACTCCACCAAGTTTCAAACCATACACACAGCTCTCGGTTATCCACAAAAAGAAATTTTTTTGATCAAATATTAAAGTTATCTTGAACTAAATTGTCAAGAAACTATCAAATTAACAAACATATCCCCTTCTGCCTTCCCAATGTTTCTTTTAAAAAATGGGTGGGTGGTATGGAGGGGCTGCAGAGTGCTTTGAACTTACTATTTAGCATGTTTTGTGTTAGTTTCTGATGAAGAACTCTTAATCTGAGAAGAATCGTTTTTTTCAGCAGACCCTTTTGGATAAAGAGGGCCAGATTCTTCTACATCTTGCTTGTCACTTCCTGCAGATCTAGGCATGTCTCCGTTTTATGGGAGGAATGGTTCCAAACCTCTGAATACGGAGATCTTTCCCTATTATTGTATCAGATAAAGGAGGTTTGATCGACAAAAGAAGCAGATTGTCGAGCCTCTTTGTAATAATCAAAGTCTTGCGCTTTGGGGCGCACTGCAGGCGCTATGGTGGCGCGTTTCCCCACCCCCAAACCCAGAAAACCCGACTAATTCTTTTGCTCAATTTCAAGTCCTAACTTATCAAGAATAGAATGATTTCTTTCACACTCTCTTTGATTCATAAACCCAACACAAAATCACTGAAATCTCCCTCAAATTCTATCAAGAAACACCACTCATTCGTAACAACCTCACCTTAAGAACTCTAAAACCTCCATTGTTAAAGAATGGGGTTAACACTCAAGAACACTTCAAGAATCTTTACATAAACTATTTCATAAACGAATTAATGAAAGAATCACACGTTTCGCATGAGAATGAAAAAATCCAACAGTATGGGAAACCTCACATACCTGGAAAGAACGATCGTTCTTGGAGAATTTCAGAAGTCTTGATTAATGCTTGAACTTTGCCCTTTTTCTCCTCTTGAAACCTCGCTCTAATGCCCCAAGTATTTTGGAATGTGAAAAATGATCCTAGATTCTAATTAGACCCTTAACTGGGTGAGGAAAAACTTGGGTAGGTCTATTGGGGTAAGAAAAAGACCAAACTACCCTTTCCTAAAATGACAGAAATGCCTTAACTAGAGAGGTTGTACTCAAATAGGCATAATTCCTTTATCCAAGCTCGAAATTGAGCAAAATTTGTGGCGTTAGAAAGAAGACTCAAAGACCTTCAATTTGAATGTTCATGGGCCACCTAACTCTTTGTGTGCTAAAATATATGGTCATTTGAAGTTGACCCAAAACTTAAGAGAACTGATGGATTACATGAATGAATTTCACTTTAATTCTTTTTTGAAACTCAAGGTGTTACATCTAGTGAACTTAACACCTAAGAAAATTTAAATCACTCGGTAGAATCATATTCATAGACAAAGCATGGTTCGAGTCTTAACTTAAAAATTGTTGGGGTGTTACAATATCTCCCCTTTGAGATCATTTGTCCTCGAATGATTGTTGTACTAGGAATGGAAAGGGGTTTACTCTTGTTACCTCTTCTGAATTCTGAACCTGCCTACTTACATAGTTTGAACTGATTCATATCAAGATTCAGGACTCTCTATAGCACATAAGTCAATAACGATGTTGTTGTGAACCAAGTCACTCTCTACCTAAAGTTATCTTGTTTGAAACAAATAAGGTCTAGGCATGAAGTAAGGGTAGGAATACTATGCCTTGGGTAATATGACTGGTAGTTGTTAAACTTAGCAATACTTCTCAAGTATGCCCTTCTTTCCTTATTACCAAACCTTATTGGCTGCAATTCATAGCTCCCACAAAGGTACATGACTACTCTTACCAAAGTCTAAGCCTAATTGTATGTTCTTACTATATTCAAGCTTAACCCAATATCAAAAGGTTTAGGTCCTACACCTCTATAGGAAATCTCATCCCAAGAATCTTACTCATTACCACCACATTCGACCAACCTTAGCTCATATCAACAACCACTGAATGCATCACACATTTGTACACATATTAACAACGCCACATTCAAGCATAGTACATTAACCACTCCCTGGACTCCTGCTAATCAACTTCCTAGGAATTTCTCATCCTCTCCTTATACCTACCATACTAATTGAAATTTCACGCATTACTACCCGAAACTGACTAATTGATCTCATTTAACTATTACTCATAGTAAAACTCCACTTTATTCCTCCTACACATTTAAACCTTAGATGTGATAAGAATACCATCACTACCATAATAAGAAACATCAATAAGATATTGGAAAGACTGAACTTTGAGTAATACACCAGAATATGAATGGATTGAGATATCTCTATAACTCTTTCTAAACACATCACTATCTGATTCTCCACACTTGACTTGGTTTATCATCTTATCATCTCCCCCTTAGGTCAAAACCTGACACTTTAAAAATATAAATTTATTCAATCTTCTCTAAACTAGTCTACATTCGATTTACTCTAATATTGTGGAAAAGCTACTGTCATTGCTACTAAACTCTCCACGTGTAGGCACTAAGATTCATTCTAAGGCTTCTGTAATATCCCGCCTTAGAAAGAGCTAAATTTAGAAAGCGCTAAATTGCAAATAGCTAAATTATGAATTTTGCAAGTTATGCTTAAAAATTTGAGTTTTGTGACAACTTCAAATGATCATAACTTTCAGTACAAGATGATTTAGGTGACTCATAAGATATATAATGAAAGGTCTTGGGATCCTATTTCCAACGCCACCGAGTTTGCTAAGTGTAGAATTTGGATGAGGTAGATATGGTTGTTTGAAGTTAGCCTGTCCATTAAGGAAAGTTACCCAAATTACTAAGTTACTCGAATTAGTGAGGAGTATTTTGGTCTTTTCCTTACCTCATCAGCTTAAAATGTGTTTAGTGTTATTTTAGGAGTCAAATATGATTTGGGTCAGTTTTCACAATCCTAAATTACACTTAGGGTTTAGGGGAGAGTTCAAGAGGAGAAAAGAGGGAAGGTTCAAGGCATTCATCAAGTTTTCTTGTGAATCGAGGATTGTTTTACCAAGGGTTTGATCCCTAATAGGTATGTGAGTTCTCATAGTATTGGGTTCATTCACCCACATGCCAATCATGTGATTTTAATGCAATTTCCTTCTCAAAGATGAAGGATTTGAGTTCTTGATGAGTTTTCTTGAAGTTTAATTCGTTAATCTTGATTGTTGAGTCTTTGATGAATTCTTGAGATGAATGTTATTAGTTTTAAGGTCATTTTGAATTGATTTTTGTGTAATTATGTTGGGTATTCGAATCTAAGTGAGTTGGAAAGAAACCATTCGATTATAGGTGAATTAGGGTCAGAAAATGAGAAAGAAAATTCATCGGGAATAATTTGGGTAGGGGCTGGCGCGACGTGCCAGTAGTGCGCCACAAATAAGTTTCTGTAGTTTTGTGGCTGGCCCCCCATGCCACTCAGTGAGCCAGGGTCACCTTCCTTCACCCCTTTTTATGTCATTTGGCCTATCTGAGTTCTATTGAAGGATACCTTCACTCCTTTCTGATTCTAGCTACTCTAAACTACATCGAGAGATCATTCATAACATGAATCATAACCTTGAATTCATAATTTTCAAGGTAGATTTAAGAGTTGAGTCTTGAGGGTTTTTTCGAGTCATTTTGAGAAGTCCTTTACAATCTTTTAAAACTTGTTTAAAAGCTTGAGTTGCCTCTTGGGCCAGTAGAATGTTTATTTCTAAATATTCTGAGTTTAAGTATTTGAGACTTTCAGTTAAAGCTTTCCTTTCAGATCTTTTATTGATGAGTAAGTCTTTCGCTGATAGTTAAGCCAGGTCAATGGTTCGCTTAGGGCAAGGAATGGTTCCTGAGTGCCAGTCGCGTCCAAGGTGTAGGCACGGGGCATGACAAACTTGGTATCACAGCACAGATGTCACGACCCGGGAGCACCCCCTAGTCGTAACCGGCGTACTCGACCTCGAAGAGGTCTAATACAAGCCTCTTAGCATTCATTCATCGCATAGACACTAAAACCATAAGGAATTTAAAACTTTCTTTA